>JBAKBP010008313.1:0-92339 GCA_037953745.1 Lithodes maja
GCTTATCGCACTTCTCGGGTTAAGCGTTAGAGAAACACAAAGTTGGTTAGTGTCACAATATTTTGGATGTGGCAGTTGTACCTTTGAATCGGTAGTTACACACCTTTATATATGTACTGGATTGTCTAATGAAAATAAAATAATTCAGATATACAATAACAAATGTACAGTCGGCCTAATAAGTGATTTCTTGGCACCAAGTATACTTTGTTCTATAATTGGTATCAGCAATATCTAAGTGGGATTTCTTAATTTCGAGTGAGATATACAAACATGTTCCTACAGTTTCCCACTCTATTCAACATCTAGACATGACAGACATTAATACAGCACAGAGCGAGCCAAACGTAATGACAGCCAAGACATGACTTATTAGCGCTACCATCCATACTTTATTTTATCCAAGAGTATACCCTGTTCAGTATTGGTAGGCCAGAAATCGCGACCACTAATCTCTATAACTAAAAAACCGACTAGAGTAAGCGAGCTAATATTTCTACCATTTGGGAAGAGTCAGTCAGGGAATAGGTGTGGAAATTTAGAGCCCATTTTCTGTAGGCCATTTTAAGTTACAGGGGGTTAGAAGTCACTATTTCTGGCCTACCTATAGTGAATGGACTATAGTCAAGTATTATAGAGGGTTTGGGGAGATTGTATACAGCAAACTGTAATGTTATATATTTATTAGTGGCCCCTTCATCATTGACGATATGCCTTATACAGTAATGGCACTCTTCGAACCCTAGCGTCAGCTGTTTGAAACACCCGCCACAGGGAGAGAGAGATACCAAACATTGTTAGGGTACGCTAATTCTCTTACGGAATCGTCCTTATGATCAGGAGCTCACTACGAAAAAACTTCGTAAATTATAAAAAATAAAAATTATCATCAGAACTGCTAAAGCCAAGCTTCCCAATTTGTGGATGTTTTCCAGTGCTTGCTTGTCCGCAGATGCTGATCCGCCTTCTTCTCTCTGTGGCTCATGCCTCCGGACGTGTTTTTCCTGACCTCTCTTCATTCTTCATTCTACTAGTCTCCTAGTGAGTCTTTTGCTCATTTGTGTTAACAGATGTTCTAGAATAGGTTCAGACTAGATAGGTCGGGCGTCCCCATTGGCACGACCCACAGGAGTGTGTTTTTTAAGGGTACTTTGTGCTTGCCTCCACGCGTTCCCCTTGGACACATGCGCCATCGTTAGCTTTTGTCATCATTTCTCTGCTTTCAGCTTAGCCTATTAGTTATTTAGGAGGCTATTAATGCAGGGCTTCGCTTGGCTGCTACCCGTCTGGTAGGTTAAGCGTCTTTTTCATCATCGGCAGTCTCTATAGTTTAAGGGTTGCTTCACATAGTGAAGAATCTTCTATAGTTTTCTGCGTCGTCCCTTCCATACGTGCGTGTCGTCGTGAGGTGGTTGGTTACTGGATTTTCCTGGAGGTAAGAGTGTCGCTATGTCGTCGTGCTGCTTGCCCTAAGCCTCGTGGCCTGCCTCATGGTAGGAGTTGTTTTTATGGCTACTAGGATGCATTATTATTATTCTGTATACTGTAATACTTGTAGCCATAAGATATGACCTTCCCTTTCATGTGTTAGTGTTATTTATGAAAGGAAGGTGTTAGGAGACGTCCTGAGTATTATACCCATGTAAGTGTTGTGTTGGGCTATCTCGTTGCAAACGAGGTAGAAGATACATAGGGTTTAGTTCTTTCTTCCGGCGGAAATAGCGGAGTACTATTTTACCGGAAGCCCTCTACGGCGGGCAAGAATAACAATCCAATGAACCCAATCATGGTCGGAGTACCATTACAATTCCCGGCGGAAGAGAAGGCTTCTTGCAACAGGTTTTCGGCTCAGCCGGAAAGTCTCGCCTATACGTAAAGATATCCTCCCGCGGCGGAGGAAGACTTTTCTGTCGGCACGGCGGACAAGTCAATAAAGTTAGACAGCCAGCATTGAGGTGGTCATAGATTAACCATTTACATTAATTTAGAATGTTAACTAAGTATAGGCCTGTGATACAGAGTGTCACAGATAAGTAGTCTTAAATACCTTCAATAGTGAAAACCGGATGGTGGTTTTCCAGAAGGATACAAAGGAAAACTTAAGAGTAGTAGTGTTGCTAGATCTAGGTTTTCCCTCATGTTCGAGGTATGAATAACCTGTAAATGTCTTGGTTTACCCTTATGAGCATTGATTCTTGGATTTTTTTTCCCAGATCTCGCACGTCCACCTCGGCACGAGCCCCAGATAGAGGGGCCGATCCCGGCGGGGAGGGGGTCGTTCAGTCATCATGCCTTACGTAACCTTGTGTTCAACTCCTACTTGCATTAACATTCCAGTATGTCATCACAACTATGCATTAAATGTGTCACTTGTCTGGATTGTTCAAGAGGGATTTGGCTATCTAGAAAGTGTTTTGTATGCTCGGAACTTAGGATCGGTTTGTTGAACCATCAGGAAGTGTCTATGCTAAGTGGCTCTAACTGAAATTAAAGCCACCTTTAACACTTATACTAAGGATGTCGCACACAAAGCGTTGCACTGTGACGACGCAGTGTTGTGGGAATAGCTAATTAATAAATCTCCGGCAGTACGCCCTAAAGTCTCTCGTTCAAGTAGTAAAACGATGTCTAAAGTTCTTTCAAAAGAATGAATTAGTAACGATGATGACGACACAAGTAAGGCAACCCCCCCCCCCGGCCGGTCGACCAAAACGGTGCGGCCGGATTCTTCGCAAGAGGACAGGCCCCGGTCCAGGTCACGCTCAACCTTGAAACAATCCTCTCGTTCGTCGGCTCAAGTAAGACAACCGGCGAACAAGAAATTGAGGACCACACGTGAATCAGCAGCATCAGTCGTTACTCATTCAGGCGGGAAAAGTATTGGGCATAAACTTAAATCCCGTATGGAGGCGTCGTGTTTGGGGCGCCGGCAATCACCGGGGCCTCCTCCTCCTTCCTCCGTCCCTACCTCCTCCAGGCCTAAAATCCAATCTGGCAGGTCAGAGGTGGGAATGGAGGCAGCAGAGCTGCCTCCCAGGGAAGGTGCTAGTGAACGAAACAGGTTACCTCAATCACTTAGGCCAGACTTTTCTATCCCACGGTGTTAACTGTATTTTGTAAATATGTTGTATATAGTGTACGTCTTTTCTTCCCTCTTGTACGCGTCTTCTTTTTAATCTTTTTTGTCTTTTTAATGTCCATTTTACAATGGAACATTCGTAGTTTTGCAGCACATCGTGTTGATCTTCGTTACCTTATCTCTAGGTTTAGCCCACTTGTTATTAGTTTACAAGAATTGCGTTTATCTAATGCCCCCTCCCCAATACCTTTTTACTCCTATATAAGTTCTCCCCAATCCCAGTATGATACTTGCCTCCTCGTACATCATGATGTCCCAGTGTCTCCGTTAACTATCCGTACCTCTCTTAAATGCACGCTTGCCAGAGTGTTCCTTTCACGCTGGCTTACAGTAGTTTCCATATACCTTTCCCCCTCGATCCCGATCGATGTTCCAGAATTAAACGGGATCCTTTCTCTATTACCTCCACCTTTCCTCCTTTTAGGGGATTTTAATTGCAGGCATTCCCTGTGGGGTGACACTACCGTTAATACACAAGGTCGTTCCCTTGAGGCTCGGATTCGTACACACGATTTATTTCTTTTAAACACTGGTTCCTCTACGCATTTTGATAGCGGCACCCGTTCCTTCTCATGTATTGACTTGTCTCTGTGTTCCCCTACACTATCCTTGGATTTTACTTGGAAGGTCTTTAATGATTACTGTGCGACTGACCACTTCCCGATTGTCCTCTCCCCTACGTCTTACTCCCCAGTGCCGCGCCCTCCCCGTTGGTGTTTCGATCGTGCCGACTGGGCATCTTTCGCTGACCTCGCCGTTCCGCCTAATCCGACCCCTGCTTTCCCGGACCCTGATGCCATGCTTACCAGTTTCCTGATGTTTGTGCTCCATGCTGCCTATACTTGTATTCCACGCACCACTCGGAGTATGTCTTCTAAGTGTGTACCGTGGTGGACTGCTCAGTGCACTTCGGCTTTACGCAATAAAAGAGCCAAGTGGAAGAGTTTCCGTCGGAAAAAATGCTCTCCATATGAGCGGGATGCGTATACTCTTTTCAAACAGGCTAATGCCGTCTTCCGTCGTACAATCCGCTCTGCAAAAAAATCTAGCTGGATGTCGTATGCCTCTACTATCAACGCAGATACACCTGTTCTGCAAGTCTGGGCTCGCGTCAGGAAGATTGCAGGGAAAGATGCGCCTACGCCGGCCCCAATCCTCCATACCAACACTGGCATTGTGGGCGATCCGTCTGGTGGCCAATATGTTGGGACAACATTTCAGTGATGTTAGCACTGGCTCCCATCTCCCGCCCTCCTTCCAGATGCATAAACGCCGTTCTGAACTTAAGCGACTTTACTTCGCCTTATCATCTGATCAGTTTTTCAATGCCCCCTTCTCCCGGGCTGAGCTTGAGTCTAGCCTGGGAGCCTGTAAGGATACATGTGAAGGCCCTGACGGTGTCCATTACTTGATGCTGAAGCACTTATCTCCACCTGCGCTTGGCTTTCTCTTATCCATCTACAACCGTCTGTGGTCCACAGGCTTTTTTCCGGCTGAGTGGAGACATGCCATCCTTCTCCCATCCCTTAAGCCGGGTAAGTCGGGCCATGCACCAGCAGATTACCGGCCCATTGCCCTGGTCAGTTGTGTAGGCAAATTATTTGAACGCATGGTTCACTCCCGCTTAATGTGGCTCCTGGAATCAAGAGGCATCCTGTCACCTTTTCAATGTCTTTCGCAAGGGCCGTAGTACTTTGGACCCATTATTGAGATTGGCGACTTCTATCCGCGACGCCTTTTCGGACACTAAGTCGGTTTTAGCTGTATTCTTCGATCTTGAAAAAGCGTATGATACTGCCTGAAAATACAACATCCTTCATACCCTTTTACGTTCTGGTGTGTCTGGCAACATGGCGGTATTCTTGAAGAACTTTCTCAGTGATCGTACTTTCCGAGTCAAGCTTCAGAATACATTCTCACGAACATACCCCCAACACGACGGTGTCCCACAGGGTTGTGTTCTTAGTACCATCCTTTTTCTCCTAGCTATTAATGGTATTATTTCTTCTCTCCCTCTTGGTGTCCGTGCTTCTTTGTATGTGGACGACTTCGCTATTTACGCTGTGGGTTTGGATATCGCTGCCCTACAAAATCTCATGCAGAAGGCCATTGATGCAGCTGCGCAGTGGGCTACGGCCCATGGTTTTCGGTTTTCGCCCTCGAAATCTTGTGCCGTCATCTTCACAAAACGCCATACAGTCCCGCATCCTGTTCTTACGTTGTATAACCGCCCTCTGCCTTACAGGTCCTCAGCTCCATTCTTAGGTCTCATTTTCGATACTCGGTTGACATGGTACCCGCACATTACTTCGTTACTGACCTCCACCACCCGACGGCTTCAACTCTTACAAACCCTTAGCCACTTGTCTTGGGGTGCGGACCGGACGACTCTTCTGTGCCTCCATACAACGCTTATTCTCTCCAAGATCGATTATGGCTGCCAGGTATATGCCTCCGCTGCACGTACAAACCTTAAGCGCCTAGACTCCCTTCACCATCACAGTCTGCGCTTGTCGCTAGGGGCTTTTCGCTCTACTCCGGTTATTAGCCTTTATGCTGAATCAGGTGTCCCACCGCTATCATCCAGGCGGGATAAACTGACCCTTCGATGTCATCTTCGCCTTTTGCAACACAGTTCGTCTGGTTTTCCTCCCACGGCTTCCGGCTTAGCCCCATCAGTGTCTGCTACTTCGTTTCCCGGTCGGGTCTCTGCTTTACTAGCCTCCTTCTCTTTTCCCATTCCATCGGTGCTACCCCTCCGACAGTCAGAGTTCCCCCCATGGCTACTCCCTCGCCCTACCGTTTGTACAGCTGCCCTCCCCCCCCCTCTAAGGCCTCTTCAACCCCACGGTTGCTTTATGCTCAGTTTGCGGAACATATGCTACGCCACTCTTCAGCCGTTCCAGTGTACACTGATGGTTCCAAGACCTCCGCCGGTACAGGGTTTGCGGTTGTGTTCCCGGACCGGACCTTCCAACGTCACATCCAATCATGTGCTAGTGTCTTTACGGCCGAGTTATTTGCTATTTTATTTGCCCTACGTACTATTTTTTGTTCACACCTACATACCTTTGTAATTTTTAGTGACTCCCTTAGTGCTCTTCAGAGTACAGTATTCACTCTCTTCCCGCTGTTAACCCCTTAGTGCTGGAGATTCAAGAATGGTTGTTCCGCATCGCTACTAAATTGAAGTCCCTGTCTTTCTGTTGGGTCCCGAGTCATGTTGGAGTGCCTGGCAATGAACGGGTTGATTTTTTCGCCCGCTCTGCTATTACCTCTCACCGACTCGTGCCACGACGTCTTCCTGCATCTGATTACTTCCCGCGTGTTACTCAATTAATAAGTCAGCGCTGGCAGGACGAATGGACCTCCATGAGGGTGTCTGATGTCAAACTGCGTTCTGTCAAACCTTCCGTCCTACCTTGGAAGTCTTCCTCTCATCGCAATCGTCGATGGGAGACCGCTCTAGCCCGTCTTCGGTTCGGCCACACCAGGCTCACGCATGGTCATTTGATGTCCTGTGATGTCCCCACGCTCTGTCCTTGCTGCCATATTCCAGTGTCTGTCCAGCATCTCCTGATAGACTGTCCGCGTTTCTCCAATGCCCGACGGCGGGCATTCCCCTTCATATCCTCCCTTAATCGCCCCCTTGTCTTAGCCGATATGCTTGGAGAGTCCCCCACTTTCTCCCTCCCACATCTTATGCGGTTTCTCCTCCATACCCGTCTCCTTCAGCTTCTTTAATTAGTGTTTCCTAGTCTTCTTCTCTACTCCGTATTGCGCCCAGCCCCACAACACCTCCGATGTTTTTTTTTTCCACAAAGTTTCTTTTGGTGCCACATAGTCTTTTTAGGCTTGGTGCGAATCCCTATTTTAATAATAATAATAATAATATACCGTCGCTAGTACAGTAAGGGTTAAAACACTCTACTTGTTCCTGTATTTCCCCATCCAGGCGCACATCTTCATTCACCCTACGAGCACCTCTATTACACACCATCACTTTAATTTTATTGATGTTCCTCCTCAGCTTCCCTCCTCCCACATACCACACCAAACTCTTTGACTATTCGCTGCAGTTTCTCCTCAGAATCTGCCACCAACGCTGTTTCATCAGCAAACAGCAACTGGTTCAACTCCCAAGCTCTACCATTCTTTCCTACTAAACTCAATCCTTTACCCATAGTTTTCATTTTCACCTCCCTCACCACACCATCCATATACATTAAACAGCCATGGTGACATTACACAACCCTGTCGCAGACCTACATTTACCTCAAACCATTCACTCAACTCATTATTTCCAACTCTCTTCATAAAAACTCTTGACTGCTCTTAACAAATTTTCTCCAATTTAATAAATCCTTAGCACCTTCCACATTGCTTCTCGATTCACACGATCATACGCTTTTTCCAAATCCATAAAAGCCAAAAATATCTCCTTATGCTTCTCTAAATACTTCTCGCATAGCTGTTTTATTGCAAAAATATGATCCACACACCCTCTTCTCCTAAAGCTGCACCACTTTTCTCCTATTGCACCTTCTGTACCCTTTATTATCCTCTCTATCAACACCCTGCCATACAGCTTTTCAACAACTGACAATAAACTAATACCTCTATAACTTGAACACTCCTACCGGTCTCCCTTCCCCTTGTTCAGCGGCACAATACATGCACGCCTCCAGTCTAGTGGTACCATTGACACAACAAAGCACACATTGCATAGTCTCACCAGCCAATCTATTAATCATATCTCCACCCTTCTTAATACACTCCACAGCAATACCATCCATATCATCTGCTTTTACCGCTCTCATTTGTCTCGCTACTTCTTTCACCTCAATTTTCCCAATCCTTTCATTCATTCCCTGCCACCTGGGTAGCCTGGGTAACCTATCTCCATCAACCACTGTTTCACACTGCCTTCCTTCCATCTCTTACATTTAGCAAAGATTAACCCATTGAGGACCAGCGATGCACGTGATGTGTCGGCAATGTATGGAACGCTAAACCCCCAGTGCCGCATAGGGTGCGTCGCGGTTAATTACTCAGGTCCTATGGCACCTAGAGGGCTCAGATTTGTATGGGAACTGCGTAAGTATCCCATGCAATAATGCCGATGGTTGAAAACCCTCAAAGTCCACCCGCGTGCGCTTGAGCGCGCAAAAACCTGTTTTGCATGTTTTTGCCTAACCATTTCCCCTCTTGTAATTCCAATTTTGGGGTGCCCCGTAGAACCCTTTAATGACCTAGGGGATCGTTTTTTTGTGTTTTTTCCTTCATTTCTAACCCATTCCTGGTGTTTTATGGAAAATATTTTGTTTACAACCTGCTGGTTCTGGGATGTACATTTATTATTAATTAGCTGGTGCTCAGTGAGTTAAATATATTCAGCATATATTTTCCTCACTTGCACTTCGTCCACTAGTAACTCTCCATTTGCATCTTTCACCGACTCTTCCCTCTTTTGTTCTCCTTTCCTTACTCTATTTACCTCCTTCCAGAACTTCTTTCGTTCTTCAAAATTCTCACTCAATCTTTGACCCCATCTCTCATTTGCAATTTTCTTTGCTTCTCTAATCTTTCGTTTCGCCTCTCTCCTGATCTCCTTGTAGCCTACCTCTCCCATACCTCCACACTACCATCCTGGCAAACCCTCTCAAATCACTGCCTCTTTGTGTCAACTGCCTTTCTCACTATACAGTATTTTAGTAAATACTCATATATCATCTTTAACACATAACAAAAAAATTCCAACACATCTACTGTACTTAGGTATAGCCTATTCCTTCCTCTAGGACATACCTGCCCTCCACTTAAGTTCATCAACAGTTGCCATGATGGGAGGGGAGGGACGAGAGTTATGGAATGTATTTTCATGGGCAGGTCTGGGGTGGGGTGAATTTTAATCTATGCCTCTAATAACTTCCCCTGCCCTTTTGTAAATTGTGCTACACCCATGGAGTTATAGACTATTAATGATCCTCATTAGACTTTTGTGTATGGCCACCCCCATTAAGGGGAGTAAGGCGTCTGGCAATAGATCGATAGATAGATTAGACTAGTTGTCAGTTTATACATTCCCTCATTTTTTTTTTTTTTTTTTTTTTTTCTATATTCCAACTACTCCCTCTCGGGCATAGGCTGAGAGCCTGTACATTCGACCGCTCAACACGGTGAAGCCCGTGAGGTCTTGTTCCAGTCTGGGGAGTGAGACATGTGAAGCATCCATCATGGCACGAAGCAGCTCCATCTCTGAAGCTGCTGGTTGCTTCGCTCAAGCGCTTCACCGTCTCACCCTCCAGACTCAGACCCTCACTCTCAGAACGCCACCTATTGAGCAGTGAACTCACTAGGCATTGTCCCCCTGTAACATATTTTGAATATGGGAATATTCATACAGTGTTATTTAATCAGGGAACAATGAGGGTATTTTTTTGGCATTTCGGTGGGCTTTGTGGTAATGCACTGATACTAGGTACAGCACAAATTCAATCCCAATAATATCTTCCCATTGACATATCGGGATTTGAACCCGGGTCCATTGGATTACCAATCCAGTGGCATGACCACTCCACCACACCTCCCCTGATGTGGAGTGATAGAGTGGTGATGGGCTGGTCTATCAGAGTGAGAGCTGAGCAATCTCTGCCATACCCATAGCTTACTCTGACTGTTCCTTTAACTTATATATTTTCTAGATCTCAAGTGTCGGCGTCTCTTCCGTGAATTGACCTCCCAATCTACCAAGATTGGAAGCCAAAGAGTCACATTTTTCCCTTGCCCCTCAACTTTCTCTTCATAATTGCTGAGGGGCACAGGGCCCTGGGTGGGGCTTTGGTTTCCCGGGCGTTTCCGCACCCTCCTCAGCTCCCCGCCATGGAGTGGCTTCGGTCACCCAGGCTTTATTGTGGTCGGCGGGGAGGGTTCTGTGGGGGCACTCGGTTATGGCCTTGGAATTGCTCGGGGCCTTGGGGCTGTTCGGCCAGGCAGCTTGGGGAACAACAACAACAACAACAACAACTGTCAATAGAAGAAACAATCATATGGTTGACTCGCATCATATATATATTTCTGAGCATGTCATGCATGAATAACAATATATAATTTACAGAAGTTTGATTATCTCGACAAAGTCTCTGATATTGAAAACATGAAGTTGGCATTGGTATCATTTAACCTGTAAATTCCAACTAGGAAAATCCCTCCTTCCTCCCATGTGCAATAATGCCTACATACATACATACATACTGTTACGGCTGGATCGGCAATACATATTCGGGATTCTTGATCGTAGGACAGAAATGGCTTATGTGACAACGACACGCTCGATTCCAGTCCCAAATACTATATGCTCCAGACAACAAAAGCACCAACGCCCTACAGAGTTATCGTCTATGGTAACGAGGTACCTTAACTCGGCGAAAGTGTACAACAGGGGTAGGCTATGAGGCTAAACTCCCTCAGACATTTATAGGTTACGTTATTACTAAAGAAATGCAATACTCAAGAAACTACGTTAATATTAAGCCTCTAATAATGTAGAATAGAAGCAGGCTAAAGGTATGACAGTGAAATGCTAAATGACAAATGTACACGCCTACTTGAAAGCGCGTGCACTAGAATAACTGTCCCCTACTAACATGCACTAGCATGTAGCATACAAGATGTTCATGATCCAGTAGATACCTAATAATACACATGGAAGGAACATAAATAGTAGTCACTTATTATAATAATGAATCTATACTTGGAATAACTAAAAGGTTGCAGGCAACAGTACTGCGCCGGTAGCCTACTACCGCATAGGCTACTTCGCTTCTCTCACTCTGTCTCCCCTCTGAGTCCGTATGCGCCCTACGCAACAGAACTCCGGACACAGCAGCAAAACGACAGTGCAGTTAATTGATACATGAAAGTATTAATAGTGTTGTCTTGTGTGTGA
Source organism: Lithodes maja (assembly GCA_037953745.1). Taxonomy (NCBI): domain Eukaryota; kingdom Metazoa; phylum Arthropoda; class Malacostraca; order Decapoda; family Lithodidae; genus Lithodes; species Lithodes maja. The sequence goes on from JBAKBP010008313.1 coordinate 11,088, forward strand.
GTAATGTGTATTGTAAAGTGTTACATACATAAACTTAAAGAGAGCTGCAATGCATAGTAAAATAAAGATATATCCCACTCATCATCCCCATGTGTTCTAGCTAGCAGGCCAAGTCACAGGAACAACGAGTCCCAGCACCGAAAGCGAGAACCCAGGAAAAGACTGTAGAGAACACAAGGACAGATAAATTACGTTACTCTACTATACCGGCACTACGAGCGAGCTGTAGTCTCTGGTACTACACTCGCTCCTGGCTCGGTATGCAAATCAAGGCTAAGTCCTCGCCCCTCTACAGACAACTCCTGGGCATGGTCGGGCTCTTACACATGGCACCAGTCTAGTCACAAATTGGATGATGAGCGGGGCATATAACTCGTGAACATGTAGAACGTTCACCAACTATCCTCATCAAGAAGATCGCTGTTCACATTAACCCCTTAAATCTAATACATGTAAATATATGCTTATCCTAAGAGTAATACGAGAGGTGAGTGCTGAAACTCCTTTAGGACCTCAAGGGAAGGTTATGCATTTAAATAGAGAGAAGAATGAAATGAGAGTAATGTCGTCAGAGAGAAAGAGTGCAACCGTGAGAAGTTGGGAGAGAGGGCAAGGGATGTTAGAATCTCAAAGGTTCTAGGCAACCTGATCATGGAACACACAGCGAGCCTCCAGGCAATGTGCAGTACGACAACATGGGCAGCCCAGGCAGCATAGGCAGGCGGCAATGGACTACCAACCCTGTCGCGCCTAGCTATAAGCGCAAGGCTGCCAACCAGTCCATACGTCTGGCAACCACCCCCCCGGCAGCGTGGCGCGTTGCTACCCTCTCGCTCTGAAGCCTAACTCACTCTCTCTCTCTGAACTCCCATTGTCTTATCTATCAACTTCTCTATTGATACTACATATTAAATGGAAGGTCTCGACATGGCTTAAAACAAAACCCACCACTGGTTAGCACATGACGAGACCTTTGCAGAGATACAAAGAACATAGTTATAAGTTGTCACACTCAATATACATAGCTGCTGACGGTAGCCAGCACGGTACAGTGGTACGGGCGGTACAGTGGAGTACCAAGGAGTACAATCAGGTTGCGTTGCCACGCACTGGGTGCGTCACAATACATACATACATACATACATACATACATACATACATACATACATACATACATACATACATACATACAAGTTTAAAAGATCGTTTCGTCCACTGTGAGTATGGTTTCAGTCCCGCATCCTAAATGGTAGCATTCCAGGCGACCCTGTTTTGGGCTGCCTCTTTCGTCAAGTTCTGGAAAAAATTCTCTTGATCCATTTATTGTGTAACTGCAAATGTCCACCTTATCTAAGAGTGAAGACAAATGAAAGCTTTAATATCTGAACAATGAATGCATCAAAATATTGGAAGCGAGAAAGAGAACTGGAAGATTGCAGTGGTTCAGGCATTCAAGCTTTCAATAGCATCTCAAAATAAAAGTGGGAAGAAACTTTGGCTCTTTGACTTGTACAGTACTCCACTGCATGGTATGAAACTAGTGGGAGCTAATGTCAGGGTGTGGCTGAGCAAAAGCAGTGATAAGTGAGAATAATTAGAGAATAAAATGAAAGTCCCATATCACTCGGGAAGGATTGTAATCCATGTAATGTATATTATTCACTTACTGATTCATCCATAGCAGTAGAATAGTACAGTTGGAAAAGTTCAAATAAACCTTCCCTTGCAATTTGTCTTGGCAATTTGGGAGTGATGTATGAAATAATGTTGGTGAGAGGGATACAACTGAAATTGGACACCAATCACAATACCTGTTACATAAATCATTATTTCACCAAGTAAGCCTATTGTCAGGTAAAATTACGAGGTTGGCATCTTTGAACTTAAGTCAACTGTACAGCCATGAGCCATAAATATTCACATATTTGAATCTTTGAACTTTTAAACCAGCTAAGTTCTGAAGCTAATGAGATAGTCATAATAAAATCTATTGTCTCCCTTTTGGTTCAGTACAGTTTCAAATGGGTGTGTAACTTTTATGGATCTTCATTATATATCTGCATCCAAAGGCGACAAAGGCATACCAAAACAGTTGACACATATTTGGAAGGTCTTTTTTGTATTGTAAGATGTTGTGTCTCATTAGTTGGGGGATTTGAAGATGCTTCACCCCATTCAGGTGTCAATGTTTTTTTGGGGGGCATGCGATAACGAGCCTGCAATTTAGAGTAAACCGGCCTTTTGCCAGGAAAATTTTCTACTGAAAAATATATAAGATGCAAAGAGAGGAAAATGTGAAGCCGAGATGAGATTTCTCCAACTAATTCCGGCACCTGCAATCCTGTTCAGCCGCAATTCATCATGGGGACCGAGGCAACGCACCGCACCAAAGAAAATGCATCTACGAGGGGGAACTATTTTAAACTCCCGAGAGATCTTCCCCACCACGCCACTTCAAACAGTTCCCACAACAACCACTAATGCCCGAACAACCAGCTGATCACCACACAACCGCCTCCAACCAGTGCACCAGTAGCAACCATCGAGCATTCGCTCTGCAACCTGCAACACGACCAAAAGTGCGAAAGAATAGCAAACACGTGGAGTTGCCCAGTTCAAAGAGCCACCCACTTCGCAAGGAAAGCCCGCAACATCCTGCGCCATGTAACTTTAACACCAACAGTGATCCAAACCAGTGCACAACAGAAAATTACCTACAACCAATTCCAATCACTCGTGTATCAAAACAGCCAAGTGAAACTAACAGGCCAAAAGTGGAGAAATCGTCCCTAAGTTATAACATTAATATCTATCCTAGTTCCACCAATTCAAGTGTCAAATCAATGCCCCCGAATGCACAACTGATAAGTGCACCTAATATACAAGTTAATACCAGTGCTCCTGGCTCCCCGATTGAAAACAAATCCGACAATATTTAGCGTGCCCTAGTTGCCCTGGAATAACCTATCCAGGACAACGCAGACTAAAGAAACTCTATCCACACTGACCCAACCAGTCAAGCATTCAGCCTCTTGGCTTGAACTTCATTTTTTAATCTGTTCTCAATACTCCTAGGTTAGAAAGGAGGTCTACTGATTCTAGACTTAGTGAGAAAACTTACATCTCGGCATCTGCATCCAACCAACAACTTAGTTTTAGCGGGAATCGGACAGTCAGTGGCGACACTTCCTTATGTGGGCCCGAGATTGAGTCACTAGTCAAGTTGAAAGTACTTGATAAGTTCCAGAGTTGTCGTGGCACTAACAGACTGCGATCTACCAGTCCATTGGCCACTCCAAGTGAACTTAGTGCCTTGCACACAAGTCTGCCCAATACTTCTAAGCACGACTTTGTATTAAACACCTATTTTTTATATTAATTGTCCTCCTACGCCTGGAAAGAATTTATTCCAACCAAGTGCAGGGGATACTTTAGATTTATTTCATTGGTCCAGTGTGAATAAGTGTACCCAAAGTCGCCCTAAGTCGAAGCTGCGTAGAAACCTTGCCAAGTGGTTGTTGGAATTGTTTGGGCCTGAACATAGCTCCAACATGTGAAAAGTTACCCGAGGGCCAAGGACTCCAAGTGCGAAGTTAAGTCCTTCCTACTTGGAAAGATACCGCCCCGTGAACGACCGCAGCAGTGCAAGTACTGGTACTGAGCTGGATAATAATAATAATAATTAATAATAATAATATTTATTCAGTTAGCAATTTACAGAGTTGGTACCACATAGTTTGTTACAAATATGACATGTACCAGCCTTGCATAATTCCAACTAAGGATAGCCCAATAAGGCCGTTAGGCGTATTTCCATTGGGGTCCTTGTGGGATTAGGTTAGCTGGGGAAAAATGGGGAGGATAAAGAAATAGATACTTTAGAAAAAGTATTTCTAGGGGGTTATTTTAAGATACCTTACATCCTATAGTAAATATCAGTAATCCGTAATCAGTAATCATTTCAGTTTGGTTTGTCTATCTCTTATGTCGCATTTAGTAGTAGACATAAGCTTGGTGCTCCCTTCTCGCAGCTGTCCGGTTTAGGTGTTCCTTCAGGCTACGTCTGAAGGAATACAGTGTTCTCTTTTCACGGACTGACTGGGGTAGGTCGTTCCAGTCTTTGATGGCGGTGAAGAAGAATGTTTGCTTACCCTGTCCTTGGATTCTCGGGACCTTAAAATTAAACATCCTGTTTCTTGTATTATGTCCACTCCTCTCATTTGCTTTAACAAAATCATTCTTTAGGTACTCTGGAGCTCTGTCATAGAAAATTTTGAAGGCATTAGTGAGCCTGATTTGTTTGGCCCTGTCAGCGACATTGAGCATACCTAGTGACTGAAGTTGTTCCTGGCCAACATGTGATCTGGGTCCTAGGTTCAGCATGAACCTAACCATTTTATTTTGAGTGACCTGAAGTTTGTGCTGTGCTGATTTAGATGATGCAGAGTACCAGGATGACACAGAATAGTCAAAATGACATTGAACAAGCGCTTGGCAGAGGGTCTTTTTGGTCGCCGCGGGCAAGCATCCCACCTGTCTATACAGGTATTTTATACGTGCTCTACACTTACTCAGGATAGATTCCAAAATTGTTTCACCTGACAAACTCGCGTCCAGTTTTAGTCCGAGATATTTAACTTGTGACACTGTTGTTATAGGAATATCATTACAGTTGACCGAGAAGCCCACAATGTCTTTCAGTTTGCGTTTTGTTCCACATAAGATGGCTTCCGTCTTGCCCAGGTGAAGAGATAGTCTATTGTCCACTAGCCATTCACTACATGATTCTAGTTCTTTGGAAAGTGAAGCGGCAATACTTATTGGGTCTTTTCCTGAAACCAGGAGCACGCTGTCGTCTGCATACAGTAATAATTTACATGAGACGCTCAGTTCCATGTCGTTCACATAACAGAGAAAGAGTAAGGGACCAAGGATGCTTCCCTGCGGGACCCCACAGTTAATTGGCATAGGATCAGATATATTATCATCAATTTTGACTCTTTGGGTTCTACCACTAAGATAAGATTTAAACCAGTTCACAGATCCTATGCCCATTGCTTGTAGTTTATTACATAGGATATCATGGTCTACTGTGTCAAACGCTTTTTGTAGATCAAGAAGAACCATACCGGTGTAGTTACCTTTAGACATTTCTTTACGAATGTGATCCGTTAAGTGGATGAGACAGGAGTCTGTCGAGTACATGCATCACAATTGGGGTATGCTATAGGCCACCAGACGACACACAATTCTTGACCAAATTTGAACGAACGTTGTCATCGCTAGACCCTCGGAATGAATCCATCATACTAGGGGATTTTAACCTGTGTTACAAACAACGAAATGATAGGCTTGTACGAGAATATAGGCATATACTGACAATGCACAATCACAAACAACTCATCACAACCCCCACACGTATCTCTGAGAACACTGCCACAATAATAGACCACATAAACTGTAACAGAGAGGACAAAATATCCCAATCAGGGGTTATACAGACTGGGATAAGTGATCACTTCGTCACATATTGCACACGAAAAACCACAAAAATTACCCTAGAGAATCACAAGATTATCAAAACAAGGTCACTCAGAAACTACAATAAAGAAACATTTCTGGACATTTTATGGAATACAGACTGGTCTCCAGTGTTTGGAAGTACAAACGTTAATGACGCATGGGTTGGCTTCAGAACCATCATCACAAACATTCTAGACGAAATAGCTCCTCTGAAAGACATACGAATTAAAGCAAGGTCAGACCCATGGATCAACAATGACATACTACACCATCTGGAACACAGAGACAATCTGTTAAAAAGGCTAGCGAAACATAGACAGGATCAAGGTCTGAAACATGAGTTCAACAGGGCCAGGAATAAACTAAGTAGGAAAATAAAATCAGCGAAAACTAATTATTTTCACAATAAGGCAGAGGAATATCAGAATAACCCAAAGAAACTATGGAGGCACCTAAAAACAACAGGCTACAGCAACAAGACAAGGGATTCGTCTAACACTAATATTGCTCTCACCATTAATGATCAGATTTGCCACGATAAACGACAAATTTCAACCTACTTCAACTCCTTCTTCACCTCCATAGCAAACACACTTGCACAGAACCTACCTCAACCTCTCAATAAATACACGACAACAACGGCCACCTTTCGAAATTTCTACAGAGATAAAGACATACACCCAAACACATTTGGATTGCAAAATGTTACACCAAAATACACTTTTGACGAGCTGTCTAACCTAAATGTACATAAAAGCACAGGACCAGACAAAATTCCTGCCAAATTTCTACGAGATGGAGCCATTGGTATAGCAGGCCCCCTAACTCACATCATCAACTTGTCAATTAACACCAACACTGTACCTGCTGAACTGAAGGAAGCTATTGTAACCCCTCTATTCAAGAAAGGAAATAAACTAGAAGTTGGTAACTACAGACCAGTTAGCATATTATGTATTGTATCTAAAATCCTTGAAAGAGCGGTATACACCCAAATTGAACACTACCTCAAACAAAATGATCTATTCTATAAGTTTCAATCAGGTTTCAGATGCATGTACTCGACAGACTCCTGTCTCATCCACTTAACGGATCACATTCGTAAAGAAATGTCTAAAGGTAACTACACCGGTATGGTTCTTCTTGATCTACAAAAAGCGTTTGACACAGTAGACCATGATATCCTATGTAATAAACTACAAGCAATGGGCATAGGATCTGTGAACTGGTTTAAATCTTATCTTAGTGGTAGAACCCAAAGAGTCAAAATTGATGATAATATATCTGATCCTATGCCAATTAACTGTGGGGTCCCGCAGGGAAGCATCCTTGGTCCCTTACTCTTTCTCTGTTATGTGAACGACATGGAACTGAGCGTCTCATGTAAATTATTACTGTATGCAGACGACAGCGTGCTCCTGGTTTCAGGAAAAGACCCAATAAGTATTGCCGCTTCACTTTCCAAAGAACTAGAATCATGTAGTGAATGGCTAGTGGACAATAGACTATCTCTTCACCTGGGCAAGACGGAAGCCATCTTATGTGGAACAAAACGCAAACTGAAAGACATTGTGGGCTTCTCGGTCAACTGTAATGATATTCCTATAACAACAGTGTCACAAGTTAAATATCTCGGACTAAAACTGGACGCGAGTTTGTCAGGTGAAACAATTTTGGAATCTATCCTGAGTAAGTGTAGAGCACGTATAAAATACCTGTATAGACAGGTGGGATGCTTGCCCGCGGCGACCAAAAAGACCCTCTGCCAAGCGCTTGTTCAATGTCATTTTGACTATTCTGTGTCATCCTGGTACTCTGCATCATCTAAATCAGCACAGCACAAACTTCAGGTCACTCAAAATAAAATGGTTAGGTTCATGCTGAACCAAGGACCCAGATCACATGTTGGCCAGGAACAACTTCAGTCACTAGGTATGCTCAATGTCGCTGACAGGGCCAAACAAATCAGGCTCACTAATGCCTTCAAAATTTTCTATGACAGAGCTCCAGAGTACCTAAAGAATGATTTTGTTAAAGCAAATGAGAGGAGTGGACATAATACAAGAAACAGGATGTTTAATTTTAAGGTCCCGAGAATCCAAGGACAGGGTAAGCAAACATTCTTCTTCACCGCCATCAAAGACTGGAACGACCTACCCCAGTCAGTCCGTGAAAAGAGAACACTGTATTCCTTCAGACGTAGCCTGAAGGAACACCTGAACCGGACAGCTGCGAGAAGGGAGCACCAAGCTTATGTCTACTACTAAATGCGACATAAGAGATAGACAAACCAAACTGAAATGATTACTGATTACGGATTACTGATATTTACTATAGGATGTAAGGTATCTTAAAATAACCCCCTAGAAATACTTTTTCTAAAGTATCCATTTCTTTATCCTCCCCATTTTTCCCCAGCTAACCTAATCCCACAAGGACCCCAATGGAAATACGCCTAACGGCCTTATTGGGCTATCCTTAGTTGGAATTATGCAAGGCTGGTACATGTCATATTTGTAACAAACTATGTGGTACCAACTCTGTAAATTGCTAACTGAATAAATATTATTATTATTATTATTATTATCTGAAACCTGATTGAAACTTATAGAATAGATCATTTTGTTTGAGGTAGTGTTCAATTTGGGTGTATACCGCTCTTTCAAGGATTTTAGATACAATACATAATATGCTAACTGGTCTGTAGTTACCAACTTCTAGTTTATTTCCTTTCTTGAATAGAGGGGTTACAATAGCTTCCTTCAGTTCAGCAGGTACAGTGTTGGTGTTAATTGACAAGTTGATGATGTGAGTTAGGGGGCCTGCTATACCAATGGCTCCATCTCGTAGAAATTTGGCAGGAATTTTGTCTGGTCCTGTGCTTTTATGTACATTTAGGTTAGACAGCTCGTCAAAAGTGTATTTTGGTGTAACATTTTGCAATCCAAATGTGTTTGGGTGTATGTCTTTATCTCTGTAGAAATTTCGAAAGGTGGCCGTTATTGTCGTGTATTTATTGAGAGGTTGAGGTAGGTTCTGTGCAAGTGTGTTTGCTATGGAGGTGAAGAAAGAGTTGAAGTAGGTTGAAATTTGTCGTTTATTGTGGCAAATCTGATCATTAATGGTGAGAGCAATATTAGTGTTAGACGAATCCCTTGTCTTGTTGCTGTAGCCTGTTGTTTTTAGGTGCCTCCATAGTTTCTTTGGGTTATTCTGATATTCCTCTGCCTTATTGTGAAAATAATTAGTTTTCGCTGATTTTATTTTCCTACTTAGTTTATTCCTGGCCCTGTTGAACTCATGTTTCAGACCTTGATCCTGTCTATGTTTCGCTAGCCTTTTTAACAGATTGTCTCTGTGTTCCAGATGGTGTAGTATGTCATTGTTGATCCATGGGTCTGACCTTGCTTTAATTCGTATGTCTTTAAGAGGAGCTATTTCGTCTAGAATGTTTGTGATGATGGTTCTGAAGCCAACCCATGCGTCATTAACGTTTGTACTTCCAAACACTGGAGACCAGTCTATATTCCATAAAATGTCCAGAAATGTTTCTTTATTGTAGTTTCTGAGTGACCTTGTTTTGATAATCTTGTGATTCTCTAGGGTAATTTTTGTGGTTTTTCGTGTGCAATATGTGACGAAGTGATCACTTATCCCAGTCTGTATAACCCCTGATTGGGATATTTTGTCCTCTCTGTTACAGTTTATGTGGTCTATTATTGTGGCAGTGTTCTCAGAGATACGTGTGGGGGTTGTGATGAGTTGTTTGTGATTGTGCATTGTCAGTATATGCCTATATTCTCGTACAAGCCTATCATTTCGTTGTTTGTAACACAGGTTAAAATCCCCTAGTATGATGGATTCATTCCGAGGGTCTAGCGATGACAACGTTCGTTCAAATTTGGTCAAGAATTGTGTGTCGTCTGGTGGCCTATAGCATAATAATAATAATAATACTTTATTTCAGACTCACACAGTACAGAGGGGACCATACTGGGGTCCATATATACCTTACAGTAACATAAATATATATAAATATATATAAGCTACTGTACATAGGCTACATAAAATAAAAAGAAATTAAATAATACCCAGCTTGCTATCATGTAGTTCACAGCACTGCCTCAACCAAAAACAGTGGTCATCAAACGACTGTGTTACCAAAACCACTGTCCTAATTGTGTACAGTACCATGCCTCACATCATTTAGCTTCCGGTACAGTATGTTGCTACAGTACAGTATAGGAATATCGGTACTGTACTGCACTATGAGGATCAGTACCGGTATGCTAATTCTGTAGAGTAGCAGACCTGAAATCATTACTTAAGGTTAAATATAGAGCAACTTCCTCCAGTGTGCCTGGATCCTGGAGGTGTACACTATGCTTGGAGTTTGTAGCATTTTAATGATCCTGTTCTCAGAAGTGTTAAGGCGCTGAATGAATTTATATGTTAGCTTTCTAATGAGTGATTTGTAACAGTGTAAGTTCATATAGGCATATAGCGTACTTGTACTCTCATATTTTGAGAGCCCCAGAAACATTTTCATGATATTGTGATATGAGATACTTAGTCTATTCACTGTAATTTTCTTATAGTTCCACCATAGTTGTGCTGTATACATTGGTGAGCAGTAGGAGTTGAACAATGTTATTTTTGCATCCCATGTGCACATATGAAATTTTCTTAATATTGAATTTCCCTGCATGTAAAGTTGCCTTCGCTGACGACCCATATCCTCATCATCTGAGCGATCACATGAAATATAGTGTCCTAGATACTTTACTTTACTTACTTCTTCTATAATTTCTTCATATAAATGGAATTTAGGTAGCTTTGATTTCAATAGAAGATTAGATTTAAATATTATGATATTGCTCTTTATAGGATTAAATTTGACTGAATGTTCGATTCCAAATTGTTCACATACTCTTAATAATTTATCCAGTCCTGCTCCAGAGGGCGCGATTAAGGCTAGGTCATCAGCATACATGAGATGATTTACAATGGTGCTGCCAATACAGCACCCAGTGCGAGTCTTGTTCAGCTCCAGACTAAGATCATCCATGTAGACGTTGAAAAGATACGGAGACAATATCCCCCCCTGCCTAACACCATTGGTTACGGCGAAAGAGCCTGACAGGATGTTGCCCCATCTTACACACATTTTTTGATTAGCATACCAGAAAATAAGTATCCTAACAATATAGCTAGGCACTCCCCTGTTAACTAATTTTTCAAATAAGGTTTTGTGACACACCCTATCAAAAGCCTTACTTGCATCAAGAAAACAAGAGAAAATTGAGCTATTTAGTTTGTTGTATGTATCAATCACTTCTTTCAGCACATATATGCATTGGTCTGTGCCATGATTTTTCTTAAAGCCAAACTGATTGCTGCTGGTGACAATATATGCAGACATTCTTTCTAGCATTATCATTTCAACTACCTTACTCACCACACTAGCAAGTGCTACTGGGCGGTAGTTGTCTTTTGCTGTAATTTTACCTGATTTATCTTTAATGACAGGAACAAGTATTACGGATATCATAGACTCCGGCAGGACACCATGCGTAAATAGACTGGTGATGCAAGAACTAAGTTTATCTATTAACAACTTATCTGCATATTTAAGATGTTCTGCATATATACCATCCAGCCCACAAGCTTTATTTAGGTTAAGTTTTCTTATGGCATTCTCAAGATCACTTTCAGTCACTTTAATGTCTTCATAATTACTATCTTTCACATATTGAATTGCACCATTAGTAGACCTTTGGTTTACACTGTTAAGTAGTTCCTTTAAATGAGTTTTCCATAAGTCAGCAATGTTCTCTTCACCCGTAACCCCCTCAACACTGACAGGTAATGGTGTGTTACAATTTTGCATGGATCTGATGTCCTTCCAAAAACAGACCCCAATTGTGATGGGTCTTGTCCTCGGCAGGTGTAGATCGATCCACAGAGCTAAACTAAGTGACTACCTGCCCTTCTACGCCCAAACTTTTTCTACCATTGCTTCTATAGACTTCTAATTCCTTAAACCTTTAAACGGCGAAGCTATGGTATTTGAAAGTGCCCACCAGGTGAACGTATTGCCAAAAATCGTCATTATCTGATAAATATCGTTATTACTTATTCATATGCCCTATTTTAAGTTAAATATGAAGATATTAACATTTAACAGCAATAAAACTAGTGGGAATAGTATTTGGGGGGTGAAAAAGACGAAGTATTGCCGACCGGTTCATTCATGAGAGGAGAGCCAGCGCGGCGCACACCCTTCCCCTCTCACTTATCGATCGACACTGACGCCTTGCAAGTGAAGTCTCCCTCTTGCTACGATCTCTATATGCCTCCCCTTCGAAAATTGGACCAGAAAACTTAAGTTGAAATGAAAGTGTGGGCCGATCTCTGGGGTGCGGATACTACTGTTCTGGTGTAAGGTAAACTACTAATAGACGATCGTCAACATGGACTGAGAAACGATCTTTCTTGGTGTTTATTTTCTAATTTTGAACGAAGTTGAATCACCACCGTAATTCAATGCATATTAACCCTCTCCAACATATGACGCTATTTTGAGCCTATTGGAGATACTTTAAAGCCTTTGTTACCATCAGGGGTATTTTGAAACCTTTAGTTTAGTTACTTCAACCTCTGCAGTTGTCTTTGAGTTAGCTGTGGGCAGAAAACTAATTTTGGAGAGGTAATTATAAGAGTGAGAGAACTCTATTTCTTATTGCTAATATGGCAACCTCTGCGTTATATGTGCGTGAAAGGGTTAACTAGGAAAATATATCAAAACCAAGCTATCACGTAGCTTGCAGTTGCCCATATTTAAATAAGTTCTGTTCATCTCTGTGACCATGTTCATGGAAATATATTGCGCATCATTGAATTAAGAGTGCATAGTGGTTAACTCTTATGATTAGTAGACTGACAAAGTAGACTTGCCGTTTTGCCCAAAATCAAAACGGCATACCCAACTCGGCGATGGGTTAACATCCTCACTACTAATACCATCAATGGCTACGGCCCATGGTTTTCGGTTTTCGCCCTCGAAATCTTGTGCCGTCGTCTTCACAAAACGCCATACAGTCCCGCATCCTGTTCTTACGTTGTATAACCGCCCTCTGCCTTACAGGTCCTCAGCTCCATTCTTGGGTCTCATTTTCGATACTCGGTTGACATGGTACCCGCACATTACTTCGTTACTGACCTCCACCACCCGACGGCTTCAACTCTTACAAACCCTTAGCCACTTGTCTTGGGGTGCGGACCGGACGACTCTTCTGCGCCTCCATACAACGCTTATTCTCTCCAAGATCGATTATGGCTGCCAGGTATATGCCTCCGCTGCGCGTACAAACCTTAAGCGCCTAGACTCCCTTCACCATCACGGTCTGCGCTTGTCGCTAGGGGCTTTTCGCTCTACTCCGGTTATTAGCCTTTATGCTGAGTCGGGTGTCCCACCGCTATCATCCAGGCGGGATAAACTGACCCTTCGATGTCATCTTCGCCTTCTGCAACACAGTTCGGCTGGTTTTCCTCCCACGGCTTGCGGCTTAGCCCCATCAGTGTCTGCTACTTCGTTCCCCGGTCGGGTCTCTGCTTTACTGGCCTCCTTCTCTTTTCCCATTCCATCGGTGCTACCCCTCCGACAGTCGGAGTTCCCCCCATGGCTACTCCCTCGCCCTACCGTTTGTACAGCTGCCCTCCCTCCCTCTAAGGCCTCTTCAACCCCATAGTTGCTTTATGCTCAGTTTACGGAACATCTGCTACGCCACTCTTCAGCCGTTCCAGTGTACACTGACCTCCGCCGGTACAGGGTTTGCGGTTGTGTTCCCGGACCGGACCTTCCAACGTCACATCCAATCATGTGCTAGTGTCTTTACGGCCGAGTTATTTGCTATTTTATTTGCCCTACGTACTATTTTTTGTTCACACCTGCATACCTTTGTAATTTTTAGTGACTCCCTTAGTGCTCTTCAGAGTATTCAGTCTCTTCCCGCTGTTAACCCCTTAGTGCTGGAGATTCAAGAATGGTTGTTCCGCATCGCTACTAAATTGAAGTCCCTGTCTTTCTGTTGGGTCCCGAGTCATGTTGGTGTGCCTGGCAATGAGCGGGTTGATTTTTTCGCCCGCTCTGCTATTACCTCTCACCGACTCGTGCCACGACGTATTCCTGCATCTGATTACTTCCCTCGTGTTACTCAATTACTACGTCAGCGCTGGCAGGACGAATGGACCTCCATGAGGGTGTCTGATGTCAAACTGCGTTCTGTCAAACCTTCCGTCCTCCCTTGGAAGTCTTCCTCTCATCGCAATCGTCGATGGGAGACCGCTCTAGCCCGTCTTCGGCTCGGCCACACCAGGCTCACGCATGGTCATTTGATGTCCTGTGATGACCCCACGCTCTGTCCTTGCTGCCATATTCCAGTGTCTGTCCAGCATCTCCTGATCGACTGTCCGCGTTTCTCCAATGCCCGACGGCAGGCATTCCCCTTCATATCCTCCCTTAATCGCCCCCTTGTCTTAGCCGATTTGCTCGGAGAGTCCCCCACTTTCTCCCTCCCACATCTTATGCGGTTTCTCCTCCATACCCGTCTCCTTCAGCTTCTTTAATTAGTGTTTCCTAGTCTTCTTCTCCTCTACTCCGTCGTGCGCCCTGCCCCACAACACCTCCGATGTTTGTTTTTTTTTCCACAAAGTTTCTTTTGGTGCCACATAGTCTTTTTAGGCTTGGTGCGAATCCCTATTTTAATAATAATAATACCATCAATCACAGTCAACATAATCACTACTACTGCCATCATCACTACAACTGCCACAATCATCACAAGTACTGTCATCATCACCATTACTATGATCATCATCACTACTACAATTACAATTATCACTACTACTCTCACCATAATCACTGTCCATTGTCACTAGCATCTTAATCACTACTATCATCATTGATACTACAACTATCAACCATCATTACTAATATCATCACCATCTTACAATCATCATTACTACTATAACCATCATCATTACTACCGTCACAAATATTACCATAATTTATTCTAGTCACCATATTAGCTACTACTGCCATCATCACCAGTTAAAACTAACCTAAATTCCCAAATCACCACACAAAATAACAGGCAATAAACAGAAACACAAGGAAAGATTACACCATTTATTATTCACACAAGGAGTTCATAACCATAAATAGATTCACAATTCAATAACACTGCTGTTGACATAAAGCATACATGCGTTAAAGAAATAAAACTGATATGAGGCAATAACCTCGACAAAAGGTAAATCGTTCTAAATATTGATCAAAATATGATCGTAGAGAGTATACTAGATATTCAATTGGACAGAGTAAAAAAGGTTAATTATTACCAAGTACTGAAACACTGAGATTGGAACAAGAGAACGATCTAAATCAAGAAGAGTTAATAACAATAATCTTCAAGATCAAAAGGGAGCAAATTGGATACCGAGTCCTTTCATACAACATATAAATAATTACTAAATACATATGAAATTAACATAAAGTAATTTATATAAAGCACTCAACTCTGCAGGATAAACACTCACTATTTTGGCTATGAAACTAGTAACATCGAACGTATAAACATAGGTGCTCAGCGAGTGATCTTGAATTACGTGTAGGAGTGTTGTAATAATTAGACGGGAGATCTGGTATGTATATTTTCTCTCTGGTGAAACATGGGAGCCTGAGTTTCGAGAAAGTATATATATCGATTCCCGATGTGGACAGGAGTGTACTGTTTCTCACCAACGAGATAACAATGAACAACACAAGAAGGGAGAGGAAAGTAGTAAAGTTACTCTCATAAATTACGTTAAAATATAATAATTATGCAAGATCCTCGGCACACCAAAATTCACATCCTCACAATAATTAAGTTACCCTAGAAGGTGAAGATAGAAAGGCACTTAAAGGAGTCTCTGAAGAGGCGGGAGAGGACGGTGGAACTTTGGAGCTAGACGCTGGCAGGCCTGGTAACACTCTACATGTGAACTTATGAGTTATGTCACTGGGCCTAATCACAGTCTGTCTCCTGGTCCGAGCCAAACAATTCCAACAGTCTCCCAGCACGGTCTTTCACTGTTACGCCCTCCTGGTCACGTCTCTGCGATCCACTCACACTGGCCCTGGGGGAAGAAACTGTGTTCCTCCTTACTCTAAGATTGTCCAAGGACTTGCCTGGAGTAAGAGGAATGTTTTGAAGAGTTTTATTGTGAGAGGTACTGATCCCTTGTTCTTTAACCCGGGAGCTGCAGGGAGACTCTTAAGAGTTCCCCCGGCGGACTGCGGGAAGACTCTCCTGAGTAAGTAAAATTAAAAATCAACTTTTGACATCGAATTTTTTTTTTTTTTATTTTTATTTTTTTTTGGCCCCTGGGCCATGCAAAATCTCAGTCCTCTACCTCCCCTCCTTCCCCACTTTCCTCCTATCCTTCAGTTATCACCTATTTTCCCTATTATTCCCTTATTCTGAGGTATATTTTCGTGCTAACATTAGCGAGTTGCAAGCAGGGTGTTGTCATCACTGATGGCAATCGAGTGCAAGAGAGAGAGAGTATCGATCGACTGTGTCTCAGTGGCCTTGGGGGAAATTGGCGGGAAGGTAGCTTGCCTCACCCATACATTATACAACTCGCGGGCTATATCTCCGATTTTGACCATCCAAACGCTGTTTTCACTCGTTTTATTGTTGTTTCAGGTTAATACCTTTATAATCAACCCATAATCGGCGCATATGGATAATTATTAATGCTATTAATGGTACAATGAATATTTTAGTGACGGAAACACTCAAATACGTCAGCACAGGGGGACGTTTTCAATTACCCCTGTGCGCACTTCAGAGGTTAAGACAGCAATTGTGTTTGGGAATAGTCTCCGACTCCGCTCTACGGCCAGGGCTACCACCTGATTAAGAGAACTTTCTTACGCGGTCAGGGCTAACACCTGATTGAATCAGTGGGTACCGAGTCGGTTCCTGCCTTTCTACCTGGAAGTTGTAACCGTCTCAAATTCGGCTCTACGGCCAGGGCTACCACCTGATTGAGAGAACTTTCTTACGCGGTCAGGGCTAACACCTGATTGAATCAGTGGGTACCGAGTCGGTTCCTGCCTTTCTACCTGGAAGTTGTAACTGTCTCAAACTCGGCTCTACGGCCAGGGCTACCACCTGATTGAGAGAACTTTCTTACGCGGCCAGGGCTAACACCTGATTGAATAAGTTGGTATTGAGTGGTATTACTTCCTCCTATCCTTTCTACCTTAGGATTTCTCCTCCAAGATCCAAAAATTGGGTCTAAGCCAGCAAGCTGGTTGCTTGACTTTCCATCGGCTGGCGTGAGTAGGGTCTCTTTTGGTAGCTTGGTCCCCGTTGCTGTGCTTTGAGGTAGTAAGGGCATGGTAGGTCTGGATGTTTCTCCTGAAGCTGGAGGACTGGGTAGAAGGGCATCAGTGGAAGTTATGTGTAGTTTCTTGGGTTGTGACGAAGCTGTTTTGTGGTGGAGGTGAGTGTGTTTGTGGGGATATTGTGTAGTTAGTTTTGAGTTTTTTCTTTGAATTTGAAGAGTTAGTTAGGGAAGGGTTTCTGGTAACGGAGGGGGTTCTTTACTTTTTTGTTACGGGTCGGGTCGCGCCAAAGGAGCATTCTTCAGGTTGCAAGGGGATGAGAAAGGGTGCATGGTAAGTGGAGGGTTGGAGGGCATTTTCACACAAGTGGCTGTGGGGGTGGCGTCCACGTGTTCTCCAGTCTTTGAAGAAATTGTACTTTCTTCAACGCCAAGCTGAAACAAGTATATTACAAAGTTATATAAAACATTGGTATATTGACTGATTTACCTTTCTATCCTTATAATTATTAGATGGGTTTATTTCTATAGTTGGTTTTATTTCAGGTTCGCAACTGATTTCTCTATACTAAATGGAAACATATGCAATTATTATGTCTCTGCGTCGTATAATCGTATTCATGCAAAGTGTTCATAATTAACAACACATTTCGCTACAAAATCTCCGTAATAGCCGAGTAATCTAGATTACATACCTAGCTATTTATCATCAGCTGGAAAAAATAAAAATACACTATACCTATATACCTTTCAAAGGGCATATCATTATGGATACTTTAATTACCTGTTTCACACCCTAAACTCATATTTGTTTATAGTCCATTTTTTTTTTTTTTTATGTGTTAACTTGTTTTGTTCTTTGATGTATATTTATCTGCATGCGTCAATGAATATCCTTGCAAACAAGTGTCGCTTGTTATTTTTTATTTATTTATTTTTTAATGTTCATTGATAAACAACCTTTTGGATTGGAGTAAGGTTAATGGGAAACTAATATGCCTCACATAACACCATTTACTATTACCTCACATAATACCACACCTGCTAATATACACTTCCACATATTGTCCTAAAGTCTCTATCAAATATAAACATATACCAACACTACCTCTACCACACAACCACTAGTATAGTCACCTATCTATACTATATATTCCTCTTGGTATAGCCTACTCGTTAAAGTCACTCTACTAAATATTAAACAATAACTAATACAGCCTTTTTATCTCTGCTTTGATCAGGTGCATAAATGATCACTTCTTATCATAGCTATATAGAGAGGAATAAACAAGAGACGATGGAGGCCTGCTGAGACATAATGTTTGTGTTCTTCCCGATTGTACACTCGGATACCAGTCTTTAGCCCACCCCACTCTGGCAAAAGGTGAGGCCAGGACCCTTTCTGCATGGCGGCCCACAGTGATGGTGAGGGGTGGGGCTTGGAGAGAGAGGGCAACACACAAACGAGCACAGTGTGAAGCAGTTGAAGACTTCGAATCCTGTTCCAATTGTTTCACGTTGTATTCGTGTGTGCGTTTCTCTCTTTTCCAAACCCCAGCCGTAACTAGCACTGTGGGCCACCGTCCAGAAAGGGTCCTGGCCTCACCTTTTGCCAGAGTGGGGTGGGCTAGAGACTATGGTATCCGAGTGTACCGTACACCTCTTTAGAAACTCTACGGGGCCTTCATACCACCCATTTCCTTACCCACGACTTCCACCAGCCGTCCCACAACCACCACCAAAGCTACCCCCAACCTCCCACCACACATCCCCCAACCCACCCACCACACACACACATACATCCACTCGGCCTTCTCCACCTTCTAAAATACAGTGTTGCCAGAAGCCAGCCTCCCAAACCCTATCCTAAGCCCTCATCATCGTATCTAGTAAGCGAACAGAATATACAACCGCAGCAATGTTAGCCCACAGTGGGATGTTTATAGCTTCACAGTGCCTTGCAGGGTGGATAGACTAGGTAATCGAGGCATAATATGGTCTCATCTAGCTAAAATACGGCAGAAATTAGATGAGGGGGGAGGGCATCACTTTTATCTGTTTTCGTATGATATAAATAGCTATTAATATCTCCCTAAGAGTTAGATATAGACTCTTGATTACCCCATAGAACGTTGTGAAGGATGACCTAGGCTGTGAAAGGTCATGTATGGTGATATAGGGGTTGATATAAACCGAGAAACCACCACCACCACCACCCTCCTCATTCACTATTTCCAATACTTCTATATCACTCGATTTCTTGGATCTGCTCTGGAAAACTGAATGCTAAATACATCTAAATCGCTGTTGAAACGTTTTATCGAGGAACACCGACACGAAGACCTGGAAAAGTTCGAACTTTTGGTTGAAGGCCGCATCCCTGATAGGCTATGTGCTAAAACCCAAAGTGAAACTATTCCGTAAATTGCAGGGTTGTTTGTGCAATTATAGCCCCTTTCAAGGTTTCGTTTGGGGCATAGGGTATCTAAAAAATGCAGAATTTTGTTCTCTTTCGTTTGGTGAAATAAAAACTGGAAAAAGTTACCACAATTTGTGTACAGTAGGCCTACCTATCCCCTATGAGCGATGTCTAATGGGAATTCGGCTGTCCGACAGTTTTGTGAAAATTATGAATTCTGAAAACAAACTAGACGAGATCGGGTTCATTCCAGGATCACAAGACACAAGCTTCGTTCAACTCCCCTCAATGAACCAAAATCTCGCTTATATGGCAGTGTGTGGCAACGTTTCTAGGATTGCTATAAATCAAGTGCTAAATTATTGTATTTCTAAAAATATATGAACCAAGATTATTTATGCTAATGAGTTTGTTGGGTGGGTAAATAGACATGCATAATATTGCTAACACTATTATATTTGAGTAACATCACTACTTTGGGACATTTAGAGGCTATAATATGAGATCATTATAAGCTTACGATACTTGCACTATATTTCTATGGATTTTGCCTCCCTATAAGTGATTTAAGCCGCATATATAGAATATACATGAATTAATATAAGTGTATGCACCTGTTTAATGCATTTTCTGATAAAAGTAATGCTTATACAGGAGTAATACTGTCATTCTTTATACAGGAGTAATACTGTAATTCTTTATACAGGAGTAATACTGTCATTCTTTCATCCCAGCTATTTCCCTAAACTGTATGCCTTTCTTGAGGTTTTAGATATATTTGTACGTGAATATGATCACGGTATTATAGGTATATTTTAGTTATTATATTCTAAGCCTACTCCAAGCCGAAGTAATTACGAACATAATATTAGCGATGTTTAAGCGGAAATCGGAGGGCCAGGGTACAATCTCCTTCCTGGCAACCAGAGATTGTGTATAGGAGATAAGAGTCTCCCTATGTATTCTATTAATAAAAAGGTGCCTCTAAACGTTGCCAGTTACCCTTTTTCGACATTTTTTTTCAGCGCCATCTATTGCAGGGTTCCAGAACTACTCAACGTGAATAATTCTACGGATGTACCCTCCATTCTGGGTTTGTTTTTAATTATATGTACCGGTACACTACTTCTTTCTCTCTCTCCATCTCTATGTATATATATATATATATATATATATATATACTGTATATATATATATATATATATATATATATATATATATATATTATATATATATTCTGACATACGGAGCCCTGTATGTTAATTTAAGAGTTAGAATTAGAGTTGAAGGAGCCGAACTACCCAAACGGTGAAGCGAGTGGGGAAACTACCTCGCCCGCATACCTGCAAACAAGCCTTCACACCTGCGTGCGTCATAGGGGACTCTGCAAACTACCTCGATGCCACGATGCTATGACGTATGATCGACGCCGGGAGCTGTGATTGGACCAGGCACCTGCTATGCAACTCGAGGAGCTATGATAGGGGCGCGCACCATCACTCGCCTCCTGATTCGTTCCTACACCATCATTGTTTGGTATATAAGACCCGAGTTGTGGGCATTCAAATCAGTCTCATTTGGAGTTGGGGAAGGTGAACTTGCAGCTGGAGGAAGACGGGGTGAAGTATTATAATGGGATTGTGACTGTCAGTCAGATTATATATGTGTGTGTTAAGTGTGTTCGGTGTAAACACTTACGTTATGTTGGTTAGTGAGATATGTGATTGGGAATTAACGTGAACGCTACTATTATTGTGTATTTAACTATTTGATTGCGAATTAACGTTAACGCTACTATTATTGTGTACTTAACTATTTGATTGCGAAGTAACGTTAACGCTATTATTATGTACTTAACTATTTTAGTTGACTAACTTGTGGACTAAAGCAACTCTTTAAGTAATTGGGTTATGATGTAAGTAATACTATTGTTTTATATTAATACTTACGAGTTCTTTCATTTTCTTTGAATTAAGCTTACATTGCTTAACGGTGCTTAGTACGGTGATGCTATTGTCTCATATTAGTAATATCGCCTTAGACTAACATGGCTGTGTTAATATTACTTATAGTGATTTCCTAAGCTGAAGAAAATTCTTTTGCTTCAAAATATTATATTTTGCTTTTCATATTATTTGAGTGAGACTTGAATCGAATCTATGAAACGATCCTGTAACTTTATTTACTCATAATCAAACCAATGTTACGTGGTTAAGAAATACATTTTAACTAATTATTAAATATATATCTAACTTTTTATGTGACTTTGATATTACTCCTGATGATAATAATAATATAATTCTAATAACGTAAGACCAGAACCAAGAATAATTACATTAAATATAAATACAAGGACATATAAGAAAAATATCTATTCATTTCAAAAAGGGTAAGAGACAGAAATATTCTTACTTTAATATTTATCTTTCAAGACTTTTTATAGAATTAATAGTCCTTCTTTAGATATAACTTATTCGGTTCATAACCATAGCCTACTAAGCTTCGGTTAAATAATAATTCTTTATAAATACTACATGACTTTAATTAGTTTCAGTATTTTTCATAATTAAAGAGTATCAGTCAATAAAGGATACTAAGTCCTAAGATCCAAAAGGAAAGGAAGCAACAACAGGAAATAATTTTATTAGATTTTACTTTTGTTTTGCCTTCAGCTGACTGATACCTTAATATATATCTCTGTGCTATCTAGATTCATCAAGTTAACCACTTGAGGATCAAGATACGTAACAGAAGAGTGGCGACCTTGCCAGGATTCGTTTCATACAGTTTCACTCAGTTTCATTAACGTTTCACTACTTAAAAGTCAAATATTAATCATGCCTCAACTAATTAATGAAGAAGATGCTCGAGTTTTCATAGAATCAGAACCCACAGCCCCTGATATTGACTGTCTGTCAAAATCCGAACTGAAAGTGCTTGCCTCACATCTCCAATTAACTGTCTCAAACATGTCCAAAGTAGAGGTGGCTCAGACCATAAAAACCCACCTGTTCCCTGTAGAAGGCGGGGAGGGAGACGGAGCAGTTGGTGGGATCCCGAGTAAACCTAGCCAACTTGATGAACAATTGCCACCTGGTTTGACCGGTGATCAAATATTCGAACTAGAACAAGCCAAACTAAAAATAGAACTAGCCAGAATAAATGCCGAACAAGCCAGAGCAACTACCGAACAAGCCGGACTAAGTATAGAACTAGCCAGAATAAATGCCAGTGCAACGACCGAACAATGTGAATACCAATATCGTACGGCTCAACTAAATGTCAATACAAATGCTCCCTTAATTGCTCCCCCTCTGGGATTAACTATGACTAGTGTCATTCCACCTTTCACTGAGGATAATGTGCAGGATTTCTTTGTTTTGTTTGAGGAAGTTGCTGGAGGTATGAAGTGGACAAGAGATCAATGGCCTTTTATGTTACAAACTGTTTTGACAGGGCAGGCTCGAGCCACGTATTTGTCAGAAGTAGCAGAAGTTAGGCAGGATTATGACAATCTCAAAGCAGCTATCCTAAAAACCTATCAATTGCAGCCTGAGGCTTACAGGCAATCTTTCCGTAAAAACCAGAAGAAAGTAGAAGAAACTCATAAGGTATTTGCCAGGACCATGACTAAAACTTTCAATCATTGGGTCAAGAGTAAGAAAGTCACAAGCTACAACGATCTGAAGGAGTTGGTCCTGTTAGAAAATTTCCTATGGAAAATTGATTCTTCTGTATCCTATCATTTAAAGGGGAAAAAGGTAGATTGTCTTGCCGACGCTGCTGACATGGCTGACACATACGTGCTCAACAACAAATTTCGTGGAAAGAAGCCCTACGATAATTCTAGCTCTAATTTTAAGTATCCCAATCACAAATCTGACAGACCCAGTCACAAGCCTATAACGTCTTCCCCAGCTAGCCAAAACCGTATTGTTCCCCCAACTAAAAATGCGACTCAGGGCAATGGTAACAGAGGTGGGCCCCAAACTAATAGTAATGCTCAAAGAGGGAACTTTCCCGTATCCCCTAAAGTATGTACTTTTTGTGGCAAGAGAGGCCACCTAGCTTATCAGTGCTGGGCCAAGGAGAGAACCGAGAGATCGGGGCAGACAGTTGCCGCCGTATCTCAAACTCCATATGTGCCTGTAATGCAGGACTCCCGACAGAAGGAGTACCTAGCACCAAAAGTTCCTTTAATGCAAGACTCTCGACAGGAGTACCTAGCAGCTAACGTAAAACATCTAGACAGGGGTGTAGTAGCATGTGTGGTGCAACCCACTAGGGTTAAGCCAATAATAATTTCACCACCAGTGCAGGACAGTTACCGTCCCTTTATTTCATCTGGCAACGTGAGATTAAATGGTTGTATGCATGAGGTAAAAATTCTGAGAGACACAGGTTCTACTAGCACCCTCATGGTGAATCCTTACACTGAGTGCCCACCTGGCGAACCAGTTGTAATGAGAGGTGCTGGAGGCCAGTTTTATGCATACTTGGTAAAAGGCGAAATTGAATGTGAGTTACTACAGGGTGAGGCCACCATAGCTTTGTGTAGGTCCCAAGATATCCCTGTGCCTGGGGTAACGCTCCTTTTGGGGAATGATGTAGCAGGTGAGAAGGTCCGACCAGACCCCATTTTGTCACTTTCCCCTGTTAACGAGCCACTAACCGGTGAGCTCGAAAAGGAGATGCCAACAGTTTTCCCTGTGTGTGCTGTCACACGTTCAATGTCTCGAGTAGCAGTTCCCTCAGACAGAAATGTACCGAATGTAAGAGTTGATGAAAGGGATGATGAGAGTGTGAATGACGCTCCTACTGTGCCTGATGATGTGACTGAGGTGGATTTATCTGACACCTTTATGGCTCATCTTGACCCTAACGATGACCATGAAACTCCTCCAAATTGTCCTAGTGGCCTGGTAGAGCTACAAAGAGATGATAGTGAATGCAAGGAGTTAGCTGCCAGGTCCGTGAGTGAAGAGGAATGTGAGAAGGAGGGTGGTGAATGTTTCTACCTCAAAGGAGGAGTATTGTGGCGAAGATGGAGACCGCCACACAGACCAATCGATGACGGGGCTTGGGACGTCCATCAAGTAGTAGTCCCCAAACCTTGTCGTAAAGATATCATGGAAATGGCACATTGTATACCATTGGCAGGACACCTAGGTGTGAGAAAAACTCTAGACAGAATCAGAGCCCACTTTTACTGGCCAGGAATGCGTGCAGATGTAGTGGAGTGTTGTAGAGTGTGTCACACTTGCCAGATGACAGGAAAACCCAATCAGAAGGTGCCTGTACATCCTCTGGTGCCCTTGCCCGTTTTCGAGAATCCTTTTACTCGGGTGGTAGTGGACATTGTAGGCCCATTGCCTAAGACTTCCCAAGGTAACCTTTATTTATTAACTATCATGGACATGGCAACTCGCTACCCAGAGGCTATACCCTTAAGGACTACCTCTGCTCCAACTGTCATCAAGGAACTGCTCAAATTCTTCACCAGAATGGGTTTCCCCCATGAGGTGCAAAGTGATCAAGGAACTAATTTTACCTCTAACATTTTTCAGCAGTCCCTGAAGGAGTTGGGTATCGAGCATGTTAAGTCTAGCACCTACCACCCAGAGAGTCGAGGGGTTCTCGAACGATATCACCAGACATTAAAAGGAATGTTACGTAAATATTGTACAGAGACCGGAGTTGAGTGGGATAAGGGGGTACCTTTTCTTTTATTTGCTACTCGTGAGGTTCCAACTGAATCCCTGGGTTTTTCCCCTAATGAGCTAGTTTTCGGTCACCAGGTAAGAGGTCCTTTGCAACTATTGCAGGATAGCCTAGTTGGCCAGGAGGGGAACCAAAACCTCCTCAAGTATGTTTCAGATTTCAAAACCCGGCTGAGATCCTCGTGTGAGTTTGCTGCTCAAAACCTGACCGTGGCTAAAAGCTCCATGAAGAAATGGTATGACAGAAAAGCCCGTGAGAGGGAGTTTCAGGCCGGTGATGAGGTTTTGGTCCTGCTCCCCCTTTTTGGCCAACCATTATCTGCCAAGTTCAGAGGCCCATATAAGATCATTCGGAGGGTGAGCATTACCGATTATCTAGTAACTACCCCAGACAGGAGAAAGCCCACGCAAGTATTCCATATAAATATGTTGAAACCCTACCATAGGTCCCCTGATTCCTCTCTTCCAGATTCTCCCACTGTGGCAGTGAATGTCAGGACCTGTGAACAGCCTGGTGCGGACGAAGTTTTCAGTTCTCTTACTGACTCGCAACAGACTGTTCCAGAGCCTGAAGGTATCCATGCAGACTTTGACTTGTCATGTAGCCTATCCAACTTTCAGTATAATTCAGTGGCTTGGAGGGAATTACCATCTAAACTATGTCATCTTCCCTCTGATCAAGCGAACCAACTAATCTCTGTTTTATCTCAGTCTCCCAGTGTGTTCCGTGATACTCCAGGGCTCACTTCTTTGGCCGTGCACGACATCGACGTAGGGGATGCAACTCCCATTAAACTATCCCCCTACCGTGTCTCGCCACAACGCAGGAGTATACTGCAGGTCGAGCTTGACTTTATGTTGTCTAATGAACTGATCACTAGGGCCTTAAGCCAGTGGAGTAGTCCGGTCATACTTGTGCCAAAGCCAGACGGGAGCCATAGGTTATGTATGGACTATAGGCAAGTCAATGCTGTCACAAAGAACGATACCTACCCACTGCCACGGATCGACGACTGCATTGACCAGATTGGTACAGCCACCTATATCAGCAAGATTGACTTGATGAAGGGATATTGGCAAGTAGCTCTCACCCCTAGAGCGAGGGAAATATCATGCTTTGTAGTTAACAATCAAGCCTTCTGCTGTAACGTAATGCCCTACGGCTTGAAAAACGCCCCAGCTACATTCCAGCGCCTCATGAATTTGGTGACTGAAGGGGTACCTGGGTGCGTTGTCTACATCGATGATATTCTTATCTTTTCACAGTAATGGGAGGAGCATCTTTACCAACTTAGATTGCTGTTCTTAAATCTTGCTGATGCCAATCTGGTGGTTAATCTTAAGAAATGCACCTTTGTAAAGAGTACGGTCCAGTATCTAGGATATACGGTAGGTCAGGGGCAGGTTGCACCTCCTCAAGCAAAGGTAGAGTCTATTCTAGAATTCCCAACTCCTAGCACTAAGAAACATATCCAAAGGTACCTAGGCATGATTGGCTATTATAGGCGTTTCATTATAAATTTTTCCAAGTTGACAGCTCCCCTGACAGATCTTCTCCGTAAGGATGTGAAGTTTGTGTGGTCCTCTGAATGTGAAGAGGCCTTTATTGCTACCAAATATATATTATCTAATTATCCTGTACTCAGAGCTCCTGATTTTAACAGATCTTTTTCCCTGGCAGTGGATGCGAGCAATACCGGGGTTGGTGCAGTGTTGCTCCAGGAAGACGACTGTGAGGTATTGCATCCTGTGTGCTATTTCAGTAAAAAATTAAATTCTGCCCAACGTAACTATTCAGTCATTGAGAAGGAGCTGTTAGCATTAATTTTATCCCTTCAATACTTTGCTGTCTATGTGCAATCTGCCTCTGGTGCCATCACTGTGTATACTTTTTTTTTTTTTTTTTTTTTTTTTTTTTTTTTTTTTTTTGACCATCACCCCTTAAAATTTTTGCATAGGTTCCAAAATAAAAACCAACGACTGACCAGGTGGAGTTTGTTGCTGCAGGAATACTCCCTGGATGTCAAACATATTAAGGGGGTCCAGAACGTGCTAGCCGATTGCCTTTCACGTATCTGTTAAAGATTACATTTACCAGATTGGCCTCATACAGCAGTAAGTTTAATTTAATGAGAGGATTTTGGCAATTAGCTCTCCCTTGTAGCGAGGTAAATATCATGCTTTTGTAGTGCGCTTTTAAGCCTTCAGCTGTGAGATGCCTTGCAGTTCGAATAACGCTCCAGCTACGTTCCGGCTATGTTCTGATGTGGTACCTGGAGACGTTGCCTACTTTGGGTGATATCCTTATTATATCCTCATTATAATCTTGCTGTTGCCAATCTGGTGGTGAATCTATTTATGTATTCTGTTTAATATTATGTACTGTACTCCTTAAACTCTTTTCTAGGGGGGAGGTCTGACATACGGAGCCCTGTATGTTAATTTAAGAGTTAGAATTAGAGTTGAAGGAGCCGAACTACCCAAACGGTGAAGCGAGTGGGGAAACTACCTCGCCCGCATACCTGCAAACAAGCCTTCACACCTGCGTGCGTCATAGGGGACTCTGCAAACTACCTCGATGCCACGATGCTATGACGTATGATCGACGCCGGGAGCTGTGATTGGACCAGGCACCTGCTATGCAACTCGAGGAGCTATGATAGGGGCGCGCACCATCACTCGCCTCCTGATTCGTTCCTACACCATCATTGTTTGGTATATAAGACCCGAGTTGTGGGCATTCAAATCAGTCTCATTTGGAGTTGGGGAAGGTGAACTTGCAGCTGGAGGAAGACGGGGTGAAGTATTATAATGGGATTGTGACTGTCAGTCAGATTATATATGTGTGTGTTAAGTGTGTTCGGTGTAAACACTTACGTTATGTTGGTTAGTGAGATATGTGATTGGGAATTAACGTGAACGCTACTATTATTGTGTATTTAACTATTTGATTGCGAATTAACGTTAACGCTACTATTATTGTGTACTTAACTATTTGATTGCGAAGTAACGTTAACGCTATTATTATGTACTTAACTATTTTAGTTGACTAACTTGTGGACTAAAGCAACTCTTTAAGTAATTGGGTTATGATGAAAGTAATACTATTGTTTTATATTAATACTTACGAGTTCTTTCATTTTCTTTGAATTAAGCTTACATTGCTTAACGGTGCTTAGTACGGTGATGCTATTGTCTCATATTAGTAATATCGCCTTAGACTAACATGGCTGTGTTAATATTACTTATAGTGATTTCCTAAGCTGAAGAAAATTCTTTTGCTTCAAAATATTATATTTTGCTTTTCATATTATTTGAGTGAGACTTGAATCGAATCTATGAAACGATCCTGTAACTTTATTTACTCATAATCAAACCAATGTTACGTGGTTAAGAAATACATTTTAACTAATTATTAAATATATATCTAACTTTTTATGTGACTTTGATATTACTCCTGATGATAATAATAATATAATTCTAATAACGTAAGACCAGAACCAAGAATAATTACATTAAATATAAATACAAGGACATATAAGAAAAATATCTATTCATTTCAAAAAGGGTAAGAGACAGAAATATTCTTACTTTAATATTTATCTTTCAAGACTTTTTATAGAATTAATAGTCCTTCTTTAGATATAACTTATTCGGTTCATAACCATAGCCTACTAAGCTTCGGTTAAATAATAATTCTTTATAAATACTACATGACTTTAATTAGTTTCAGTATTTTTCATAATTAAAGAGTATCAGTCAATAAAGGATACTAAGTCCTAAGATCCAAAAGGAAAGGAAGCAACAACAGGAAATAATTTTATTAGATTTTACTTTTGTTTTGCCTTCAGCTGACTGATACCTTAATATATATCTCTGTGCTATCTAGATTCATCAAGTTAACCACTTGAGGATCAAGATACGTAACAATATATATATATATATATATATATATATAATATATATATGTTTGACCAAAGTTTGAGTGTGGCTGTGTACTTCCAAGTTAGTAACTTATATTACAATGTAAATACTTGTCTTCAATTGAGATTAGTTTTTCATATAGGCTACATTCATTGTTAATAAATTTACAGTCGATATCAAATAATCATCAACAGCCTTCATGATCCATTGCAAACCATATCCTTATTCTCAAGGTCAACCACAGCCTCCTTACATCATAACGGAGGCTTGGTTCAGCTTGGTAAGCTATGTAATTAACCCCTTCTATACCGACGACGTCTTTTGATTTTATTCTGGCTCCTACTAATCGATTGTATTCACTTTAGGAAGGATCTTTAGCAATTATAAGGCTTCGAACTATCTCAATCAACCCTTTTAACTACCACAGATCCTTTCTAAGCTGTATAAAATCGTCTACATATTGCTAGAATAAAATATAACATACGACGACGGTACAGAAGGGGTTAATGGAGTATTGTTCACATTTCAGTGTAGGCAATACTTTGGAGTGATTTTGCTTATCAGTGTACTCTTAAATCATTGTATTCATGACTATGGCTGATATGGTGATAGCAAACAAGTTACATGAGTTTCTACAGACTCTACACGAGACACGTGTACACCATTGCAGCAAGGGAGAGGAACTGTCAATAAACAGACGACAGAAGTATTTTCCCGCGATAGGGAGGAGCTATGCGCTACCGCCATCTATTGCAGGGTTCCAGCCAAATCTGTAAATAATGGCCAACTACTATTAACACGGCTGATTTTCCAAGACACCCCTCTTAGGTATTCTTACTCTATGCTGGCAACACCAGTCAATGGCTACTGTCCGTGAGAGCTTGTTGTTGGTCCAAAACACTCGACAAAAACCGTCTTTGTGCTTCTAATCCTCCACTCCCGATAAGCTGCACCCTCGTCACGTCATATTCGCGGATCTGTGGAAGTGTTGGATAGCCTGGGATCACTTGCAATGGATCGTCTGCGTCATATTATGGTAAGAGTATAATTGGGTTCTCTAGTAGATTTTTGGGAGTTGGATGGGAGATATTGGTTGGATCAGACTGTATATACGAACTTTTTTTGTATTTATGGTTGTTGCAATTTCGCTGTGTGATTGTTTGACGGGTTGTGATTATAATTATGTATAATGCTGCGGGTTTTATAAATAATATATGAGGTGGTATTGTTAAATATGTAGTGGGTTCAAACTAGTGGTGGTGGGGGGGGGGGGGGGGGGAAGGATTTCGGGGACGGGGGTAGGATGAAGGGGAGTGAGGGGGGGATTTCGGGGACGGGGGTTGAATGAAGAGAGAGAGAACGTCCGACCCCGCAACCACAGCCTTCTACAGTATATTATTATGTTCTATCCAACAACCAACTATACTCCTAAAATCGATTAATGAAATATTACAAACACATGTGGCAGTCCGTGGATTCGAACCCAGGATGCTCACACCGAATATCAACACCTTATGCATGACGTCACGAAGACAGTTAAAGAATGGTGGACACTGCCTACGATTTATTATGCAACTTCGAATCCTGCATATCAATCAAAGCATGTACACACATCCCAACTGCAACTCACGTAGGCTATGCATATGTGAATGGAAAGAGCAATTAATGGGGCCTTAACCACTAGGGACGTCCTCTCGATAAATTACTCCTGAACCAATATCAATTATTATGTTCTATCCAACAACCAACTCTACTCCTAAAATCGATTAATGAAATATTACAAACACATGTGGCAGTCCGTGGATTCGAACCCAGGACGCTCATAGAAGGCCGTGCCGCAACCCCCCCCCCCCCCCCCCCCCCCAATCTCTCTTTCTCTCTCACGCACACACAGACCTTGTCCTTGTGATCTGCAGAGGGCGGTTCTCGGTCAGCTTGGTATGCGGGGATCGTAGTGCGGTCGTTATTATAATTTGTGGATTTCTTTTGTTTTTATACAGCATTAACCCCGTCAGGATTTGGACAGTATTTATAAGTGACTATTTAAGTGACTATTTAGACAAGCGTGAAGTAAGAGAGGTAATAAAAGTTAGTGAGTTAGAGAAGAGTGAAAAAGAGAGGGAGTACAAGGAAAGAATAAATGAAAAGTGGATGGAAGTGAGAGAGAGAGAAGTAGAGATTGAATGGCAACAGTTTAAGGAAGGAGTGAAAGCAAGTGCAGAGGTAGTATGCGGCAAAAGGAAAGTAGGAGGCAGAGGTATCAGGAAGGGAAGCGAGTGGTGGAATGATACGGTGAGAAAGGCAGTTGAGGAGAAGAGACAGTGTTTTGAGAGGGTTTTACAGGATGGTAATGTTGAGGTATGGGAGAGGTACAAGGAGAAAAGGAGAGAGGCAAAACGGAAAATTAGAGAAGCGAAAAAAGATGCAAACGAAAGGTGGGGCCAAAGGCTGAGTGAGAATTTTGAAGAACGAAAGAAGATGTTCTGGAAGGAGGTAAATAAAGTAAGGAAAGGAGGACAAAAGAGGGAAGAGTCAGTGAAAGATGAAAATGGAGAATTACTAGTGGAACCAGTTGAAGTGAGGAAAAGATATGCCGAGTATTTTGAATCTTTGTTAAATACAAGAGATGGAAGAGAAGCAGTGATTGAAGCAGAGGTGGATGGAGATAGGTTACCCAGGCCACCCAGGTGGCAGGGAATGAATGAAAGGATTGAGGAAAATGAGGTGAAAGAAGCAGTGAAACAAATGAGAGCGGGAAAAGCAGAAGGTTTGGATGGTATTGCTGTGGAGTGTATAAAGAAGGGTGGAGATGTGATAATAGATTGGTTGGTGAGACTTTTCAATGTGTGCTTTGCTGTGTCAATGGTACCAATAGACTGGAAGAGTGCATGTATTGTGCCGTTGTACAAGGGGAAGGGAGATCGGCAGGAGTGTTCAAGTTATAGAGGTATTAGTTTATTGTCAGTGGTTGGAAAGCTGTATGGCAGGGTGTTGATAGAGAGGATAATAAAGTGTACGGAAGTTGCAATAGGAGAAGAACAGTGCGGTTTTAGGAGGGGAAGAGGGTGCGTGGATCAGATGTTTGCAGTAAGACAGTTATGCGAGAAGTATTTAGAGAAGCATAAGGAGATATTTTGGGCTTTTATGGACTTGGAAAAAGCGTATGATCGTGTGGACCGTGAAGCAATGTGGAAGGTGTTAAGGATTTATGAAATAGGAGGAAATTTGTTAGAAGCAGTTAAGAGTTTTTATGAAGGGAGCAGAGCATGTGTGAGAGTAGGAAATGGTGAGTTGAGTGAATGGTTTGAGGTAAAGGTAGGTTTGCGACAGGGTTGTGTAATGTCACCATGGCTGTTTAATATGTTTATGGATGGTGTGGTGAGGGAGGTGAAAAGGAGAACTATGGGAAGAGGATTGGGTTTAGTAGGAAAGAATGGTAGAGATTGGGAGTTGAATCAGTTGCTGTTCGCTGATGACACAGCATTGGTGGCGGATTCTGATGAGAAACTGCAGCAGGTAGTCAAAGAGTTTGGTGTGGTTTGTGGAAGGAGGAAACTGAAGGTGAACGTCAATAAAAGTAAAGTAATGGTGTGTAATAGGGGAGAGCATAGGGTGAATCTAGATGTGAGGCTGGATGGGGAAATATTGGAACAAGTAGAGTGTTTTAAATATCTAGGAGGAACAATAAGCAGGAGTGGAGGTATGGAAGTGGAGGTAAAACAGAGAGTGTGTGAAGGAAGGAAGGTTTTCGGAGCAATGGGAAGTATGTGGAAGACGAGAAATCTCGGAGTGAAAGTAAAAAGTGCACTGTATCAAGGAATTGTTGTGCCAACAGTGATGTATGGGGCTGAGACATGGGCTCTGAAGAAAAAAGAGAAAAGAGGGCTGGATGTGATGGAGATGAGCTGCTTGAGGAGTATGTGTGGAGTTACTCGTAGAGACAGATTGAGGAATGAAGAGATACGTAGGAGAGTGGGGCAGCAGGAACATTTGTCAGCCAGAGTGGACAGAAGGGTGCTGAGCTGGTATGGTCATGTTGAACGAATGGGAGATGAAAGGCTTACAAAGAGAATATGTGAGTCAGATACAAGGGGAGATAGAAGGGCAGGAAGACCCCCATTGAGATGGAGAGACTGTGTAAGAAAGGCTTAGGATGATAGAGGAATGACTATAGATCAGGCAGGGGAAGTGGTGGTGGACAAGAGTGAATGGAGAATGCTTGTGAATAGTTGAGTGAACACGTGGTCATTTGGAGTAAGGGGTCGGGCGCAAGTTGGACTAGATAATAGTCCATCAGGCGCCTGGCCCGGGGAGACGATTAATATGAAGGGTGTGCCTGGAAGTGTGGTGGGAGGGCTTGTGGCTTTGGCTCCGCTGCATGTCTGCCTGCCGAGATCGGAACCTCTCCGGGTGGTCAGGGGCCGGGGGAGTGCTGGAGCGACCTTGGTAACCCTGGTCTCTGGGTCTTCTCCTGGGTGACCTGGATGTGTGAGAGTTTGTGTTTTTTATCTGTGTTTATTTTTTGTTTTATGATGTTTTTGTGTTTTCCCTGTTCTTGCTCTGTCTTGAGTCGGCTACCCCCAAAATGGGGATTGGGCCTGAGCATATAGATAGATAGATAGATAGAAACGCTAAGATAAAACTGCACAAATATGACTTCAATTACCTAAATATTTATAGAAATGTTAATACCAAATAATCCTACCATAATATCTCGTGCAACAAACATAGAACAAACCAAGTACAGAAGGAATGAAATAAAATAATGATAAATAATGATAAATAAAATAATAATAATGAATATGAATACATCTATCTATCTATCTATTGCCGGACGCCTTACTCCCCTTACGAGGGTGGCCATACACAGAATGCCCCCAAGCGGATCTATACCCTGTGAGAGGGACAACCCGAGCCAGTTTAGTGAAGGACTTACAGGATTGACCACTCAATTTAGGATCCGTCCAACTCCGAGGCCCTCTTGTGTATCTTGTTAGCACTATTTTTCTACAGTGGTGTTCGGCTAATCCATCCACTAACCTGCCTTACCCTTAGGTAAGCAGTATGGATTTGTATCAGGTTTACTCCCCTAGACAGGTTGCCAACCAAAGCTGACGAGTCCCATCCACCCGGGAATACATGTCAGGGAAAATAAATAAATTAACGAAAATATAAGTTTGTTACAAATACCTAGAACAAATAGAAAAGATGTTGAGAGGCAAAATCAATTAGAAAAGAAATAGACATTTGTAGAAATCTATAGAACAATTATGAACCATGTTGAGAGTGAAAATAAAATATAAAATATAAAAGAGATGGAAATATATGGAAAAAATATGAAACATGTTGAGGGCAAAGCAAATGTTAAAGAAAACTGTAAAGGAGATAGAAATATTTAAAACAAATATGAAACACATGTTGAGAGGAAAAACAAAAATATAAGAGAGAAATATAAGAGATAGCAATATGTGGAACACATATTAAACATGTTGAGGGCAAAGCAAATGTTTTAGAAAACTATAAAGGAGATAGAAATATTTAGAACAAATGTGAAACCAATGTTGAGAGGGAAAAGGAAATATAAGAGATAAATATAACAGAGATAGAAATCTATAGAACAAATATGAAAGATATGTTAACGTTTACATGGCCAGGTGTCAGGTGTCACCTGTGCTATTTTTTATAAAAGCAAGGTTTGGTGGTAGACTGTGTGGGGGTCTACGGCCCCCAACCTTTATATAGGGTTGGGTACTTGGTCGTGCTTCTGTCGTAGGAGTCGACCCTGTCGGATGACACACGAATGTATCGTGCGACACACTTGCGCAGCTCATATGCTGCTCGTCTGGCAGACGGCTAACATCCTAACAACATCCTAACAACATCCAACTTAGCGTACTGTGAACGTGTTGCGCGGACGTGTGTGTCGTACCGATATCGTAATAGGATCACGAGTTAACGTGTGGCAGACATAAATGTGTCGTGAGTGACGTGTGAGTGACGTGTGAGTGACGTGCGGCTGTCCTTGTCTGGCGAGCCTCGTGTCAAACGTGTCGATTCGGCAAAAAGTTGTTAAATCGGCTAACATCGGCCGTTGTCGTGTCTTGACGTACTGTATGGGACGCGGCCTTAAAGCCGGAGTCTCACACAGTACGCTAGCCTTCGACCACAGCCGATCTTTTCAAAATATTTGAATTTTTCCGGGATCTGACATCGTCTGTGATCGTGTAAAAAGATCGCCTCGTATCGTGGTAGGCTAGGGGTGGTCGAGTGGCGCGGAAATGGTCGGCGGTGATCGGCCAAAAAATAGTGGCTGCAATAAATTCTGGCCGATAGTCGGCAGAAAAAACGGTTAAAAATCGTTAAATTTTATCGTGTGACGCCCATGTATATGTTGTGCAACGAGCGTATGTGAATCCTGAGGATATCTTCATTGTCATCCTCTGATCGATGGTTGATTGTGTATGATTTTAGACTATATATTATATGTGTGTGATTAGTTTGTGTGTGTGTGTTTGTGTGCGTGTGTGTGCGTTTCCGTGTTTGGTTGTGTATTATTTAGTTTATATTGTGTGTGTGTGTGTGTATGTGTGCGTTTGTGTGTTTGGTTGTGTATTATTTAGTTTATATATATTGTGTGTGTGTGTGTGTGTATTATTTTAGTCTATATACTGTATTGTATGTCTGCGAGTAGTTCTCTCTCACTCTCTCTCTCTCTCTGCGTGCGTGTGTGTGTGTGTAGCCTATAGTTAACATTAACATCTACAAGTTTACCAAAATACATCCACTTGTAAACTAATGATATACTGCATCAAAGTCAGTGTATACCAGATCGTGTAATGATATAGGTATACATTCACCTATCGACTACTTAACTACAGCGTATTATTATTATTATTATTATAGTTTTATTCAAATGTATTGGGGTTTGTAATTGATGATTAATGTTAAGAACGGGGTGTTATTTATATAAATAATATATATATTTACATAGGGCGGTTCCTTTGCTGTGTCAATATCGTGTGCGGCGTACAACGGTCGTATTTATCGTTCAACGTACGTGCGTCTGTTGTGCTGTAAACGTATGGTTGTAGACCAAAGGCGGCATTATCGTGCTCTTAACGTGCTTTAAATTTATGCCGAACGTGTGATAGCCGAGTGAGTAGCGTCGCCGGTCAGCGATTTATTCTACAACGGTCGTGTTGCCGGCGTGTATGACGTGTGTGTGACGTGTGTGTGTTGAGTGACTGTCGAGGGCTTGTTGTACGGCAATTGTGTGCCGGCGAGGATCGTGCAGTGATCCAGTGATTCGATTAGAATCGGCAAAAAGTGCAAGTCGTCCTCTGTCGAGCGGTGGCCGTACTGTGTAAGACGCGGGCTTAACTGGTAAGAGACGGTCTTTCTAGGGGGCAAGCTAAAACATAAATTGCTCAAAAATGGTAGAGTCATACAAAAAACTCAATTTATGTATAATTACACAAAATATATTTGTAATCCGAAAGACGTCGGACCAGATAGTGTTACCTCCAAAATTATATTTATAACAAATATTTACAGTATACCGGTACAATATACCTATTAATTAATTTCAGTGTTTTTAGTTTATATACAGAACTGTCAATTTTACCTTTAGTCAATTTGATTACTATTTTCTTCATTAGAGTTGTATTTATTATAATTTTTCTTTCATCTACTGTATCTCTTCTCTCCCTCTCTCTATCGCACTATACCATTATATTTAATCAATTTCTCTCTCTCTCTCTCTTTCTCTCTCCTACCTTTACATTATTTATTTGTATCCCTTGTCAGTACGCGCTCTCTCTCTCTCTCCCTCTCTCTCTCTCTCTCCATTAATCACCCTAAGATTAAGTAATTTGCTTCCTTTGATTACATTATTAAATCAGGGGTGACTAATTTTCGTAATGTAATAATTGACGTCAAAGGGGTGAGGAGAGAGAGAGAGAGAGAGAGAGAGAGAGAGAGAGAGAGAGAGAGAGAGAGAGAGAGAGAGAGAGAGGGAGAGAGAGAGAGAGAAGGGGGAAAGAGGAATGGAAGGAGAGCAAATAAATACATATGGAAATATGGAAGGGATGAGAAAAGTGTGAGGAAGGAATACCAATTATGATTGATGCAGAAAGAGATAGTTACAATGAGTTACAAGGAATACTTACTATCTCAAAAACCTTGCCGTCAATTCCAGGAACATATTCAAAGTTGAGAGAGAATGTGTAGTGCACTACACTCATTACGGATTGTGCACAATACTATCTACTCTCTTCTTGAACTGGTCTACTGAAGAATTTGTTACAACATCTGAGGAAAATAGAATTCAGGCAGAACAGATCTTATATTTGAAAAAGTTTCCACAAATACCAGTGCTGGAGCTTTTTAATTATAACTTCCAGCCATGCTTGGGTGTTGTATTCGTATTGAAGCTAAACATTTTGCTATAATCCACATTGTCAAACCCATTATGTTACGGGTATTTCAAAAATTCCACGAGCTGACAACATACTAAGAGTGTTTCCAATGGGAGATCAAGTGGTCTCAACCGGTCCTCATAGTTCAGTCTCCTAATCAATGGCATAAGCTTTGAAGATGTAGCTTGTACTCTTTCCGGTCTTTCCCTATCTGTCCTAAGTGGTAGAGACCAAAATTGAATAGCATACTCCAGGAGAGGTCATATCAAAGTGTTGTAGTGTGAGGACTAATTTCCTTATGTCTATACATAAATTGCCTCTCAATATAGCCTAACAATTTCTCATCTTTCTTCTGTACTTCAATGTACTGTTAATCTGAACACCTAAATTCTTTTCTAAGTCAGTTACTTCCAGAAAATTCCCAACAGCAAATAGCCTGACTTGTGTTTGCTTGGCCAATATGCAGCACCTTGCAATTTTGCCAGTTTAGGGGCATCTGCCATGTCTCAGACTATACACTCCATCTGTTCAGACCACCCTTTTAGGATCCTTGCCATTCGCTCCAAGCTTAATGTCATCTGCTAACATAGAGATCACACTCGGCAAACCTATATCGATGTCCTTGACATACCGTATATGATAAAACTGAAGTGGGCCAAGGACAGATCCCTGTGTAATTCCAGAAGTGACTGGAGTCACCTCAGAAGAAACATAATTGATTACCACCCATTGCTGTCTACATATTAGCAACTTTCTATCCAATCTATGATCTCTGTACTGATACCGAATGCACTCACTTTTGACAGTAGCCTACACTGAGGCCCTTTGTCAAAAGCGTTTTGAAAATCTTAAGTAAAAGATGTTTATGGCTCTACTTTTGTCATACACACTCAGCATTTCATGGACATATTGTTACCTGAATCCATGTTGGGAATCTATAATTAAGTTGTGTATTTCCAGGTAGTCAAATATCTTGACTACTAATATCCCTTCTATAAGTTTTAGTATGACAGAAGTCAAGAGTATTGGCCAATAATTCTTGGGACAATGTGGGGACACATTGGCCAGTTTCAAGTCTTCAGGGACCTCTCCAGTTTCTAGTGATTTATTGAACATTTCTATTAAGATTTCATGCACTACTTCTTGTACAACTCTGGGTATAAATCCATCTGGGCCACACAACTTCTTTACCTTTCCTATTAATTTGCTATCTCCTCTGGTGTACATCTAATTCTGCTAAGAACTTCACCCTCATGCAATAATCCTGGACTTGGCATGTCACTGGTATATTCCCTTGTAAATACTGAGGCAAAATTGTCTTCAAGGGATTTAGCTATTTCAGTTGGAGTGTTGGATCCCGTAGACTCGTAGAGGTCCAATGCTACTTTTGAATTGCTTCCTACTGTTCACATAGCTGGAGAACATGTTAAGACTCTCTTTTCAGAGGGCTACAACCCTAGTTCTTCATTCTGCTTTTCTTCCTTTATAAGATATTTCACTCTCCTACACATTATATTGAAGGAATCTAGATCTGTTTGGTCCTGACTTCTGTTGGCCATTCTGTATGCATCCTTTCTATTTTTATTTATTGAAGCTATCACTCATGAACTATTGTGATTGGGGTGAGCCTTATTTGGTAAGCTTAACAGGAATGAATGCAACTTGTCAATCCATAAACTGCTCTTTGAATGAGCACCAAATGGCATCAACATCCTCACCCTCAATTCTGATTTGGGATAAGCTTCCCCACAGGCCTTCAAAATGTGCTTGACAGAAATCTGAGGACTGGCAGGTCTGCTGCAAAATGTCCAAAGAGAGA
The DNA here is from genome assembly GCA_037953745.1 of Lithodes maja. Classification (NCBI taxonomy): domain Eukaryota; kingdom Metazoa; phylum Arthropoda; class Malacostraca; order Decapoda; family Lithodidae; genus Lithodes; species Lithodes maja. Next base: position 50,310 of record JBAKBP010008313.1, read on the forward strand.
GCCTAACTAGATTGTGGTTACTACCTCCGAGTGCAAAGTCAACAAGATGTCTACCTTCACCATCGGCAGTTCTTGCTTACCAGTTTACCAGGCAATTAAAGTCACCTACGATCACAGGTTTTCCTGTTGATAAGACCACCCAGTCTTGTGTACATCTTTTTCAACATATTGATGTGGAGGCCTTTACACCAGAACCCAATAGATTGAGATACATATATTGAGGTCTACTCCTAACAATCCATGTTCTGACCTGATCTTGCAGTCAATTGGGTTTAGAAAATCTCTGATGTACATAAGAATTTCGCCCCTTCCCACATGGTCTGGTCTTTGTGGGACATTGTATATCCAGGTATTTCAAATTCCTCAATATAATATCTGGTATCACTATGAATCAGGGATTCAATGATAGCCCCTACATCGAAACACTTTGTAGTCAACAATGCCCGAAGCGAAGTTCAGATAATTGATTCCAAATTGACTTGGCATTGAATTATAACACATGAAGGGGGTTTATTTTTTTCCTTGAACCCCATAGTTCATCCCATTTCCCGAAGAGAGAGGGGTCTTTGGGGGTAGTGCATTTTCTATCACACTATTTCTTTGTACATGTACACTATCAGAGGTGTTGCTGTTTCCTATGTGTGGCGAATCCTCACTTGAGGTAGAAGAACCAGTATCTAGTGGTTCTAAAATTGCCAATTGAAGTGTAGAGTCTAGAGTGAGTTCTGGGTCATTTCTCATTATACTGGGGCACTCCACCATTGGTTGAGAGGCATGCGTGCTCTCAGAGGAACTAACTCCTTCTGTGGGACCTCCTTTTGGGAGCTGGGGATCGACCAATGTTGAGGGTTTGTACTTTTTATACTGGAGATCCCTTCCACATTTGTGCTTGCCCTCAGCAAGCTCTATAGTTTGATCTTACCATTGGTGCCTTGTAAACCATCATGGAGGTAGAGGTTGTGCTTCCCATACAACTCATCAAATAGGTCTACAAAAATAACCCTTGCTGGGTACACGGTTCAGCTAACCTACGATTTAAGCCCATTGCTTAGCTGGTAGCACAGTCACCTTCATACATCCGGGTCAAAATACCAAGTATCATGCCTTTGTCTGTATTAAGACGGAGTTCATCAGCCAGTATCATGACCCCACCTATTATTGACTTTATGGTTCTGCCCACTGACCTGGGTAATTATTGCTGTCCCCTTAGTTTTGGAACAGACCTTTTCTACCTTCTTTGTGATCTGGGAAGTCCTTGCATCTGTGAGGCTCTCTAAACTTTAAAGGTTTTCTATGCAAACGCTCGTAGCATATGCAATAAATTTTCAGATTTAGAGGAACTATTGTTTACAGAAAATTCCGATGTTATTGGCATAACAGAATCTTGGCTCAATACGGAAGACAGAGCCTTTTATCAGAGTATTCAATTCCCGGTTATGTAATGTTTGAGAAAAGTCGAATAAATAAAAATGGAGGTGGCGTTTTACTTTATATCAAAGAAAGTCTTAACTGACCCTCTTGTCAAAACCTCAAATTGTGAACGTCGACACATCATTTGTGCTAATAAAGAATAATAAAGGTATAAAAATAATACTAGCATTAATATACAGACCTCCAGCTCAATCAGCACAAACTGACCGAGAAATTTATGAGCAAATTCCTGACATAAGTAACTCGCAAGATACCGTATTATTTGGCGACATCAATTTACCTGTGACCAAGTGGGGAGATAGTATTACTTCACACTCTGGACAAGACCTGTATGCAAACTTGCAAGAGAGTTCGCTATATCAATTTGTTTGATCGCCGACCCGTGGTAATAACGATCTAGACCTTGTACTTGCAACAAAAGAAGAATTAATAGAGAATTTGAATGTTGGTGATGAATTCAGTAACAGCGATCATCATACGATAAATTTCACTTTAAAGTTAACTAGTAATGAACCAAATAGCAGCATCGAGAAAGTTCCTAATTTCAATAAAGGTAACTTCTGTAAACTTAGAGCTACTGTATGTTTAAAGACTGACTGGAGCTTTCTAAATAACAATAACGACATAAATACATCATGGGAATTGTTTGCAACCAATTACCTAAAATCAGTGCAGGACTGCATACCATCGAAAATACGGTGTTCAGTCCATAATGATAAACCCAAATGGTGGAATAAAGAGATTTCAGACAGTTTGCTTGCTAAAAAGATTGCTAATGATAGATTAGAATCCTCACAAAATGACGAAGAACGGGTGAAATTTGTAAAACTACGACGCAAAGCCAAAAAGTTAAGCAAAGTAAAAAGATCCTGGAGTTACATGTTGCAAATCAAAGTAAAACAAACCCGAAAGAATTCTATAGTTATGTCAGAAAGAAAAAAGTAGTTACTTCAACTGTTGGACCGTTAGTCGATGAAAATGGAGAATACACCAAAGACGAAGTACAAATGAGTAATGCCCTCAATACCTTATTTGCTTCAGTTTTTACAACAGAAGATCTCAGTGATATCCCTACCCCATCGCCGATTCAGATTGATAATTCTGATGTTTTAAGCAATATCATCATTAAAGAGAGAGAAGTATTGAAATGTTTAGATAAACTCAAGGTAAATAAAACGCCTGGACCTGATACAATCTCACCTAGAGTAATAAAGGAAGCTAAGGATGAGCTCTCCAAACCACTGACATTGCTATTCAATAAATCCTTGCAGTCTGGAACTATGCCTGATCAGTGGAAGCTAGCCAACGTAACACCGATATTAAAAAAAGGCAGCAAATCCCTACCCAGTAACTCTCGTCCAATTAGCTTGACCTCAGTTGTATGTAAAATGCTAGAAACACTCATAAGAGACAGACTTGTAAATAACTTACAGGAAAATAACATACATTAACACCTTAAGAGCGGGTGGTGGAGTATATTTCACTGTGCCACCCTGCAGGGGGTTTTTACCATAAATGGGGTTGTTTCTGTGCTCTTTTTCATGCATAAACAAGACCCAGAGCGTAATACAAGTATGTATCCCTGAAAGGGCGTAAATTGAGCTTTCCAATGACACCCAAACCATCCTTCTACGATCACTGGTTGTCTTGCAACGATCGTACAACCGAAGGGCAAAATCGCTAAAATACGGTAATTTCTATATATAATTACGTATGTAGCGAGGGAATGAGGGTGGATGTAAGTGAAGTACATCTCAGTCGGTCCACGGCGGCCGTGGCGAGCGGTCATGAGGTAACCCAGGCTCCTCCCGTCGCTCATCTCTCTCTCAGAGCCAATATTGCGCCAAAATTGCACACAGACTTAAGTCGGGCCCCGCCACATAGTCTAAATTTTTCGATACGGACTTAAGTCGGGCCCCGATAGACAAGGGTTAAGATACTCAACACGGCTTTCGTAAAAAAACGTTCCTGTTTAACAAACCTCTTAGACTTCTTCCACGGTATCCTCAACCTCTATGATGAGAGTAAAGCTGTAGATATCATATACCTTGATTTTCAAAAGGCCTTTGACAAATTTCCCCACAAACGTTTACTGCTAAAACGAAAAGCGCATGGAATACAAGACGGTGTGTTGAAATGGGTATAAAATTGGCTCAGCGACAGAAAGCAAGGAGTAGTCATAAACGGTAAGGCATCTAAATGGACCATTGTAAGTAGTGGGGTACCCCAGGGATCGGTACTAGGACCAATTATCTTTCTAATTTACATCAACGACATAGATGAGGTTCTCACATGTACAATCTCAAAATTTGCTGACGATACAAAAATTGCAAATAGCGTACTCTCAAAAGAACAAGTTGACGATATGCAACACAATCTAGATAAGTTGTCATGCTGGGCCCAAACTTGGCAAATGAGTTTCAATGCAGATAAATGTAAAGTACTACATATCGGATACCAAAATGAGAAAGCAAACTATTCGATGAATGGCACTCAGCTTAAGAATGTAAACAGAGAAACCGATCTGGGAGTAACAATATCGAGTAACCTAAAACCGAGTCAACAATGTTCAGAAGTTGTTAAGAAAGCAGACAAATTAATTGGCTTTATAGGCAGGTCATTTGAGTATAAATCCAAAGAAGTTATCCTAACCCTTTACAATTCCTTAGTCCGCCCTCTTCTGGAATACTGTGTTCAATCCTGGTGCCCTTATTACCAAAAAGATATAGACAAGCTAGAACGAACTCAACGTAGAGTTACCAAAATGATAACTAGCCTAACAAAAAACCATACGAGGAGCGTCTTAGAGATTTAAATCTATTTCCTTTAACACAGCGCAGATTAAGAGGCGACTTAATACAAGTGTTCGAAATCATCAAAGGCATCGACAATATGAACTGTAGTAAGTACTTCACTATCGACCAATCTAATTACACGCGGGGAAACGGTTGCAAAATTATTGGTAAACCTTTTAACTCACACGAATCTAAGAATTTCTTCTTTAATCAAGTTGTCAACTTGTGGAATGGGCTTCCCCAGGACGTTATAGACTGCAGCACCGTTGATTCATTTAAACTTCGCCTAGACAAATATCTTGCATCAAACCCGCGACTGACTGCGTTTGTAAATGAATAACTTTATTTTATTCCCCCCTCAGTTACTAACCCATCTGTCCCCTACTAACTTCCTAATCCTGCCACGGACATTAGTTCCAGGGCAATAGTTCCCTTTCCAATGTTCCCTTACCCACTCTAAACCACTGTTTGGACACTTGATCTTCAGTGTTTTGGAGGACAAGCAGCCTAGAAGGGTCACTAGACCTGTTGTTGCTTGATTTCCTTTGTACTCCTTTGTACATCACAGCAAAACTAAACAAAGTGAGACTCTTTTCTTTTGACCTGAAAATAGAAAATAAAAGCTGTTTTTGTCTCTTTATCGCAAGCAAGACCAAAGTCCAAACCTACTTGACGTGTTTAGTTTGATGTTTTAGGTTTAGAGTGTCGTATAGTAGGTTTAGCATGTAACTACCCCCTCTGCACTTGACTGTCATTTATCCCTCTGTTTTGTGAGGACTTAGGGAAGTCATGCTGACTTTTTGCCTCATTTAGAAAACCGAATCTATTTGAGGTGTAAGCCTCATATTCCTGTCGTCTTTTTCTTCTTTTTGTGTTTAACCACGCTCCATACCATAGCGAGGGTGTGACGCTTCTGCATAGTAGCCATGTGCGGGCATGCGCGCGCGTTGGCTGCCCAGCTGTTTAGAAACCGGCTGGTGGTAGCCGGCCGGCCGGCTTTTCCTTAGTATATATCCTACGACAACGTAACTAATGTCTGGGATATTCTTATGTTGTTTCACAGCTTGTAGCTGCCCTTATTCTTAACCAACGCATCTTAGTATATTTTATTCTCGATAGTTGATTATTTCATTATAATATATAAGATGTAAGTCTAGTGAGTGTGGGAGGAGACGAGCGGGAGAGAGAGACCGGCTTGGGACGTTGCTTCGCTTGCCAGCTTGGGACGAGCCTGATGTTGTCACATACATTTGATTGCAACGTTAGGCTTAGTTTCGACTCAGGCACGGGGTAGAGGATTTTGACCCGGCAACTGTGTTGAGTGTTGCAAAGCATGGGATGTATTCTGCATGCCTAGGGCGGGGTCCAGACAGATTCAAGACTCAGAGCTCACCTCACTGTCGTACCCTTCGGACCCCCTTGATATCTATCCCTCTCAACCCCACTTAGAAACTTTCTCTCTTACTTTGTATACCTTCCTTCCACTACTTCGCCAATCTATTTAATTATGCCATCCCCTTGATAGACCTTATATCTATTATTGTACTAACGACGAGCTCTCAGATAATTAGATAGGATTTTGGGCCTTATGCAGAGATGTAATTGTTAATGAGACCTAGGGAGCTTTTTTGTTGTCTCATATTTGGTGGTTTCATGCTTGCTAGTGTGTTCTTGTGTCAGGTTAGCAGGGGCTAGACCGGAGGGGAGGCTTTTTGCGATCCTTTAAGTAAAGTCTGCTGGTGCGTGTCCTGTGGACCCGCACGACTTTACTAGGATACCCGTGGGAGTCTGGGGGCATTTTCTTGTCTGTGTCCCTGTGTGTCTAGTGTTGTGTTGTGTGAGGGCCCTTGCCTAGTCCACTCAGCACTGCGCTAGCACGTCTTGCTTTTGTTTTAGGGTCGCCAGGAGAGAGTCAGATACTTGGGATCTGAGTCTCTCAAGAGAGCACCCTTTCAATTAGAGTAATTTGGCGCACAGACTTGGGAACGTCCCTAGGCTAGAGCAGGTGGCTCAGCCCGGGTATCCAAAGCCTATATCCTTCCGGCTAGACCTCTGCCACCTGGCAGATTAACAGCTAGGGGTTTATTATTTCTGCATGCTTGTTATTGTGCCACAGTTTACCGTTTTTGTGAGCATTGTGAGTCAGGGTGTGGCTTAGAGACTCTGTCCGAGCAGGCTTGCCTGACTAAGAGTGAGAAGCACACCTGTATGTGGTTATGTTGCGAGTTGCTGCCTTTATTTAATTATACCTATGCCATTATACACTGTAGGTCCTATCACTAGTATTTATTCCTGCTTATGAGTTAACAGTTCTCTAAATCCGGAACATACTTTCTTTGCTAAGCATCAGATCCTACAGTAGCCGCATGCAGTTTAGAAACCTGCATCTTGTCTACCTGTACGATGTTTTGAGGACTGTTTGCTTTCACCTTCTTTCACGCAGGGGTGATTAGTTGTATTAATTAACGTAACGTTAAATGTACTTTCTTCTAGTTTGTTATTAAATTGTTTCTGCAATTTAATTCCGTCATCTATCTTTTCCTTGAAGCTTTAAGTCAACTTAATTGTGTGATCTTTTATATAGCCTGCTTGACTATCAGCAGTCTATAGTGCGTGCACCCTGTAACCGAGTCATAGGATACCTCATTGTCCAGGCAGGACTCTTGACGGTTTAGGGTGGTTTGTTGCCTGGGTTTATAGATAAGGGTTGGATCTAGCGTTTTCCGTTGTTGCTTGTTGCCTCATACCTAGTCCAATAGAAAGAGCCCAGTGTTTATATATCCCAGGACGTAACAAATGGCGACCTTGCATAGGATTTACTGAACAGAGGAATATAGTGGTCATTTGTTTTGAGATTCCTTATGATTAGAGGAATACAGTGGACGAAGAGGTTTTTTTTTTGGAGCAACCAATATAACACATTAAAGACTTTAATTAACATTAGTATATACATACTTGCATAGGAGATAAGGCACATTCTATAACCGTGATAATTACTGCAGTACACAAACATGTCTAATACATCAGAACACAGTGATGGGTCAGGTCACGATACGGGCTCGGAGGGAGAAAGACCTGTGGAGTGGCTAGTCGATAGCGAGGAGGGTGCTAGAAGATTTTAGAGGTGCCCCTTACCACTGCCAGTGTGTTGAAGCTGAATAAGTATGGCTTAAAGTGTGTGGCAGGTCTTCAGGGTCACCAGGGTTTAAGTGGCATGAGGAAAGATCAGCTGAGGACTTTGATATTGGGTTTAGAAGGGAGAGACCTGGGTGGAGAGGCGACTGGGGGCCCCGGTTCCCATCCCCCCCTCCACTCTACCCCCGTATCAAATGTCAGGGTGCCTGAATTTAGTACATACCCCCAAGTTGATGGTCAATGGCAGCGTGGAATTCAATCACAGGGACCCTCCCCATTAAATGCACCTTCCCGTCCTCAAGGGTTGACTCCAGATTTGTTGTTTCGGCTTGAGATGGCCAAGGTTGAGGCCGCCGAAAGACAGGTTAGAGCTCAGGTTGAGGCTGCCGAGAGACAGGCTAGTGTGCAGGCTGAGGTTGCTAGAGCTCAGGCTGAGGCCGCAGAGAGAACAGCTATACGAGAGGTTGAACAGCAGGCAGAGTCTACTAGGTATTGGGCTGACAGGGAGCTGGAGAGATCTCGAGTGGAGGTAACAGGGCGAAATATTGGGGGAGGTAACAGACATTGGGACCAATCATTGTCGCACCTGCTTAAACTAGTTCCTGTGTTCGATGAGTTATGTGTGACTGAGTTTTTTATGCGATTTGAGAAGAAGTGTCAGGAACACCAGTGGCCTCAGGAAAAGTGGGCAGCATTAGTTTCATCAAGACTCCTAGGAAAGGGGCTAAAAGCGTATGATGCACTACCTTTAGAGTCCTGTGTAGTTTATGATGAGCTAAAGAAGGCTGTGCTACGGGCCTATGAGTTACAACCAGAAACTTACCGCTTGAAGTTTCGGGGTGTTACTAAGGGCAAGGATAGTACCTTCCTAGAACACGCCCGGGACTTGTCTGATGCACTACGACATTGGCTGCGTTCTGAGAGGGCAGCTACTTTTGAGGAGTTGAGTGAGCTGGTTCTCTTGGAGCAGTTCTGTAAGTGCACAGGCGGGGACTTAACATTAAATATAAAGGAAAAAAATCCTAGAACTCTCCAGGAGGCAGCAGAAATGGCTGACCTCCGACTGTCATTAATTTGAGGGTGCGGAGCAGCAGCTAGGAGTGAGTCGGGTGCAAAGGATCGTACCCCTCCCCCTCCCAAGAATTTTGATACACATAAATACACAAAACCATCTAGCACTGACAATAAAACTGAACATAAACCAAATACTGTCCCATATAAGAAGTCTAATGGTACCTCCCACTCCCAAGGGAAACCAAAGAGTAAAGAGTGCTTCGCATGTCACAAGGAGGGTCACTTTGCAAATGCTTGTCCGAACAAGCCACCAAACAAGGTTGTGTCATTGGCCCGCAGCATAGGGGTGTCGCCTATATCTTCTGAGTTTGCCAAGGGTAGTTCGTCAGAGGGTGGGACACAGCCTGTGTTCAAGAGTCCGGAAGGCTCGAACCCTGTCCGCGACGTCTTTGGGGGTCATAGAGGGCATGGTTTTGTGAGGTGGGCTGACGAAAGGCGAGGAGTTAAGCTATTGCGTGATACGGGGGCTTCTCAGACCTTGTTAAAGAACTTTACTGGTAGGCCGATTAACGCTGCTCGGGTGGTGGTAGTTCAGGGGATCAATGCTACGAAGTCCTACCCGCTGGTGCGGATGGAGCTGGAGGTGGGTGGTGTGGCGAAGGAGCTGGATGTAGGAATTGTAGAGAACTTGCCTGTTGGGGGCGTCGACTTCCTCCTCGGCAACGACTTTGCGGTACCTGCTTCTAAGGTTTCACCCTTGGTCGTTGCCGAGAAGGCGGCCGACGTTAGTAGGGAGGAACAGGAGTGGGTTGAGAAGTGTAGCGTACAAACCATGGCGTGTGTTGTGACGTGTTCTCAGACATCCGGAGACTTGCAGCCACCACCTCAGTCTATCAAACCGCGGAAGAAAGGTCACAAGAAAACGGGAAGTGTTGGTCAATTGGAGAGTTTTGAGCCGGCAGTGTTTCTTGGTGACTCATTATTGGCACCTATGTTAGAGTCTGGAGAGGCCCCGGGGCCTGTCACCGCTAGTGCAGATGCAGGGCAGGAAGAGACTTTGCGACAGCATCGTTATGCGCACCGTGAGGAAAGGATGGCTCAGCGGGACATCGGAGGTGGAAATAAATTATTTAAGATGAACTTGGATAATCTCGCACCTGCTGATATATGTTCCTTGCAGCTGGAAGATTCTGAAGTCAGGGCGTGTGGTAATGGTGCTGTCGAACTGGAGAGCGATGGGGATGCGCAGCCTGGTGATTTTTTCTTGTCAGAGGGGATCTTGTATCGGAGACATCAGGATCTCAAGAAAAAGTGGGATTGCGGGTCAGGATTAGTGGACCAGTTAGTAGTACCGAGGGTGTGCCGTGAGAGCTTATTGAGATTAGCTCATGATGTGCCTTTGGCAGGGCACCTGGGGGCACGTAAGACGGAGGCAGCTCTGAGCAAGCTTTTCTGGTGGCCTGGGATAAAGGCGAGTGTCGTGTCATGGGTGTCACAGTGTCACACTTGTCAAGCTGTTGGGAAACCCAATCAGGTCATCCCGAGAGCCCCGTTACAACCCATCCCTGTCATTGGGCCGCCCTTCAGCAAAGTAGTTATCGATATGGTTGGCCCATTGCCCCCCACTAGTGCCGGCAATAAATTTGTACTAACTGTAATGGATGTAGCAACATGGTATCCAGAAGCTTACCCCATGCACAACGGGATGGCTAAGACTGTTGTCAAAAACCTACTTGTCTATTTCTCTCGTTATGGCTACCCTCAGGAGATCCAGTTTGATCAGGGATCCAATTTTACTTCTGCTCTGTTTAAGCAGACCATGCAGCAACATGGGATAGTGTCTGTGGTGTCATCTGCCTACCATCCCGAGAGTCAGGAGGTGGCACTCGACTCTCAAGAGTATGTTGCGGTGTTATTGCATGGAAAATGAGAAGGACTGGGATCTAGGTCTCCCATACGTTTTATTTGCTGCGAGAGAAGTACCTGGGGAGAGCTTGGGATTTAGCCCGAACGAGTTGGTTTTTGGACACAGCGGCAGGGGGCCCCTCCACATAGTCAAGGAGATCTGGGAGGGAGTCACAAAACCATGCTCGCTTCTAAAGTATGTAGTTGAAAGCCGTGAGAGAATGCTAAAGAGCTTGGAGGTAGCAGGTCGGAACCTTAAGAGTTCACAAGCTCAGATGAAGGACAGATACGACCAGAAGGTGAAGCTGAGGGAGTTTGAAGTAGATCAGGAGGTACTGATACTACTGCCTCTGGTGGGACACCCCTTGTCTGCCAAGTATTCTGGTCCATATCGGGTTGTAAGGAAGGTTTCTGATCTCGACTATTTAGTAGCTACTCCTGATCGTAAGAAAAAGAACCAACTTTGCCATGTAAATCTGATGAAAGAGTATGTGAGGCGCCCCTCCGAGCCTCTCACTGTCCCGGTGTTGATCTGCAGCGATCGTGGTGGAGAAGGAGGAAGGGACAGTGAAGCTGCGGGGGAGGATAATTGGGATTGTCATGTTTTCGCGGATCAGTGGGCGTGGAATTCTAGACAAGTGGCTCATGAGTTGATATTGCACCTGCCTGGGCAACAGCGTGTAGCTGTGCAGCACTTGTTTGATTCAAACCCAGCTGTTTTCGCGGAGCATCCTGGCCTCACTACTCAAGCGGTGCACGATGTCGATGTTGGGGACCACCCGCCCTTTAAATCAGTGCCATACCGTGTTCCCCCTATTAAATTACCAGCACTTAGGGAAGAGCTGGATTATATGCTGAAACGTGGGCTGATTTCTGAGGGTGCAGTAAGGTGGACTTCCCCAGTCACACTGCAGCCCAAACCAGATGGCAAGGTGCGGTTTTGTATAGATTTCCGCAGGTTGAATGGTTTAACCCCCACAAATGCCTACCCTCTCCCTCGCGTGGACGACAGTGTGGATAAGATAGGAAAAGCCAAGTTCCTCACTAAGATAGACCTTGTTAAGGGTTATTGGCAAGTGCCCTTGTCTGAGCGAGCGTGAGAGGTGTGTGGGTTTGTGGTGGACGGTGCCACATATCGTTGCCATGTTATACCATACGGGCTGAAAAATGCCCCTGCAACGTTTCAGAAATTAATTAACGACATTGTAGCCGACATTCCCAACTGTACGGTGTACCTAGATGATGTCATAATATACGACGATGATTTTAACAGTCACTGTGCTCACATCGGACAGCTTTTTAATAAACTGAATGAAGCAGGTTTGGTGGTAAACCTGGGTAAGTGCGATTTTGTCAAAGCCACAGTTTTGTACCTGGGGTTCGAGGTGGGGATGGGTCAGGTGTGCCCTCCACAGACAAAGATCAAAGCCATCGATCAGTTTCCCCAGCCTACGACTAAGAAACAATCATGCGGTTTCTAGGTATGATAGGCTATTATCGTCGCTTCATCAAAGGCTATTCGACTGTACTTGCACCTTTAACTGACTTATTATCTAAGGACAAGAAGTTCCGGTTGTCTCCTGAGTGTGCAGAGGCGTTTTCCTTGGTGAAACACCTGTTATGTACCCACCCCATACTCAGGGTCCCGGACTTCAGCAGACCTTTTCAGCTGGTGACTGATGCCAGTGGCGTAGGGGCTGGGGCTGTCTTGTTACAGACAGATGATGAAGGTATCGAACATCCAGTGAGTTTTTACAGTAAAAAATTCAATAGTGCACAAAGGAATTACTCTGTAATTGAAAAAGAACTCCTGGCGATAGTGCTGGCGCTCAGGCACTTCGATGTATATGTTCCTGCTTTCGGATCAGTCGTAGTGGTTTATACCGAACATCACCCTCTGAAATTCTTGAATCAGTTTCATAACCGGAATATGAGGCTGACCAGGTGGTCACTCATGCTTCAGGAGTATAATCTGGACATACGCCATATTGCCGGTTCTGATAACGTGATAGCGGATTGTCTATCAAGGGTGGATGATGTTGGTTAGACTGCCACAGGATTGAGGGTTGAGTGTGGAGGAAAATAGGCTGTCACTGTAGTTCAGCCGGAAAAACAAATTAAAAAAGAAAAAACCTTATAAAAACTCTTTATTTTTATAACGTGTAGAATTTTGTATAAGATGTTGTAGCAGCATCTAAGTTGAATGTTTTCGCTTATTGTTGCTAAGTTAGTTGAACTTGCTCGGTGGAGCGCAATAGTCTTTATTTTTTTTATATATAGTGCCTTGTGTCGCAACAGTGTGTGGTACTATGAGAAGCTTTCTGTTAGATATGAAGAACTTCGTCAAGGGTCTTATATCTTGGGGGAGGTGTGACGCTTCTGCATAGTAGCCACGTGCGGGCATGCGTTCGGCTGCCCAGCCATGTAGAAACCGGCTGGTGGCAGCCGGCCGGCCGGCTTTTCCTTAGTATATATCCTACGACAACGTAACTAATGTCTGGGATATTCTTATGTTGTTTCACAGCTTGTAGCTGCCCTTATTCTTAACCAACGCATCTTAGTATATTTTATTCTCGATAGTTGATTATTTCATTATAATATATAAGATATAGTGAGGGCGGAAGGCGACAAGCGGGAGAGAGAGACCGGCTTGGGACGTTGCTTCGCTTGCCAGCTTGGGACGAGCCTGATGTTGCCACATACATTTGATTGCAACGTTAGGCTTAGTTTCGACTCAGGCACGGGGTAGAGGATTTTGACCCGGCAACTGTGTTGAGTGTTGCCAAGCATGGGATGTATTTTGCATGCCTAGGGCGGGGTCCAGACAGATTCAAGACTCAGAGCTCACCTCACTGTCGTACCCTTCGGATCCCCATGATATCTATCCCTCTCAACCCCACTTAGAAACTTTCTCTCTTACTTTGTATACCTTTCTTCCACTACTTCACCAATCTATTTAATTATCCCATCCCCTTGATAGACCTTATATCTATTATTGTATTAACGACGAGCTCTCAGATAATTAGATAGGATTTTGGGCCTTATGCAGAGATGTAATTGTTAATGAGACCTAGGATGCTTTTTTGTTGTCTCATATTTGGTGGTTTCATGCTTGCTAGTGTGTTCTTGTGTCAGGTTAGCAGGGGCTAGACCGGAGGGGAGGCTTTTTGCGATCCTTTAAGTAAAGTCTGCTGGTGCGAGTCCTGAGGATACCCGTGGGAGTCTGGGGGCATTTTCTTGTCTGTGTCCCTGTGTGTCTAGTGTTGTGTTGTGTGAGGGCCCTTGCCTAGTCCACTCAGCACTGCGCTAGCACGTCTTGCTTTTGTTTTAGGGTCGCCAGGAGAGAGTCAGATACTTGCGATCTGAGTCTCTCAAGAGAGCACCCTTTCAATTAGAGTAATTTGGCGCACAGACTTGGGAACGTCCCTAGGCTAGAGCAGGTGGCTCAGCCCGGGTATCCAAAGCCTATATCCTTCCGGCTAGACCTCTGCCACCTGGCAGATTAACAGCTAGGGGTTTATTATTTCTGCATGCTTGTTATTGTGCCACAGTTTACCGTTTTTGTGAGCATTGTGAGTCAGGGTGTGGCTTAGAGACTCTGTCCGAGCAGGCTTGCCTGACTAAGAGTGAGAAGCACACCTGTATGTGGTTATGTTGCGAGTTGCTGCCTTTATTTAATTATACCTATGCCATTATACACTGTAGGTCCTATCACTAGTATTTATTCCTGCTTATGAGTTAACAGTTCTCTAAATCCGTAACGTACTTTCTTTGCTAAGCATCAGATCCTACAGTAGCCGCATGCAGTTTAGAAACCTGCATCTTGTCTACCTGTACGATGTTTTGAGGACTGTTTGCTTTCACCTTCTTTCACGCAGGGGTGATTAGTTGTATTAATTAACGTAACGTTAAATGTACTTTCTTCTAGTTTGTTATTAAATTGTTTCTGCAATTTAATTCCGTCATCTATCTTTTCCTTGAAGCTTTAAGTCAACTTAATTGTGTGATCTTTTATATAGCCTGCTTGACTATCAGCAGTCTATAGTGCGTGCACCCTGTAACTAAGTCATAGGATACCTCGTTGTCCAGGCAGGACTCTTGACGCTTTAGGGTGGTTTGTTGCCTGGGTTTATAGATAAGGGTTGAATCTAGTGTTTTCCGTTGTTGCTTGTTGCCTCATACCTAGTCCAATAGAAAGAGCCCAGTGTTTATATATCCCAGGACGTAACAAGGGTCACTAGAACTAGGTGTGGTAGGATTCATAGCCTCCTCCGAAGTAGCAGCTTCAACTGTTGCCTCCTTGACTGGCACTACATTCTCGTTTTGCTTGTCCTCATCTGATGACCTGTACTGGTGTTTCCAGGCCCCGCTACCACTCTCACATTATAATTTCTAAGACTACATACCGGTATTTCCCTTTTCAACTCTTCTAATTCGTTCTTCAGCGCACTCAGAATCTGACAACCCAAAATCAAGCAAATAACATATTATATCAGTGTATATTCTTCACATATAAATATATAAAATGGTATAAACAAGAACTTTTAGTCACCTTATAATAGTTGTTTAGCAGATAAAGTGGTAGAATTGTTTTGTTTATTTGGTACTGTGTCTTTCGCTTATGTAAGCTACCGTCATGGCTGATATACCTTACTAAACTTATTGGTGGTGGTTTTGTAATATTTAATCACTATTAAATCAAGTAATCACCAAATGTCTGGCCATTATTTGATCATTTACTCACCAAAAAACACTACCAGATGGCAAAAAGTAGGACAAAAAGCCGAATATGTGGTTGAGTTGGGGCCTTGGAGAACCACATTAATTAATTCCATTGGTTCACAAGTCCCCCTATTTGCGTATCGCACGCTCTCTAGGCACCAATTAGGCGTCATAGGCGGGGTTTAACTGTAATGACTAATACAATGCTATAAAAATATGAGGCGGTGGTGAATTGTACCCGCACAATCCGCATCCACCTATT
This sequence comes from Lithodes maja, assembly GCA_037953745.1. Lineage (NCBI taxonomy): Eukaryota > Metazoa > Arthropoda > Malacostraca > Decapoda > Lithodidae > Lithodes > Lithodes maja. The sequence goes on from JBAKBP010008313.1 coordinate 65,574, forward strand.
TGTCAAAGGTGTTGGTTCTGTTCCATATTCTGACATCGTTTTGCCTGCCACGCCAAACCAAAGGTCTACAGTCAGACAGTCCCAACGAGCTGCAGCTCCCAATTGAGCAGCACTAGTGTCCCAAGGACACTGATTTCCTAGTTGTTCCTGCTAGGCAGTCTGGACTTAAATATATATAGCATTGGTATTTGCTATGGTGTGGAAGAACAACAAAGCAAAGACCTCTTTACCTACCCACCTACTCCCTCCGACTTGGGATGGCATGAAATATAGCTGAGAAAAAAGGCTCATCAGAACTGAGCAAATCTGTACTGGAAAATTCATAGCTAGGAAAGAAATTGAAAAATAGTGTGAAATACTGATACTCTTTTTTAGATATATATTTTTGTTTAAGGTATATTACTCCAACATCCTCGAAATGAATGTCTAGCCTCGTTTTGAATATCTATTGTATTAAATTGTGCCGCTTTCTCCGGCAATTTGTTCGACTAGTTGGTCACACTGTAGGCGAAGAAATGCTTTGTGACATCGATATTCGCCCTCCTGATTTAAAATTGTATTCCCTTTCCTTGAATTGATGAACTATTATTGATTTTGAATAGTGTGTTTGCATCAGTTTTGTCAAAGCCCTTAATTATCTTGAAACCCTATGAATTGACTTTTCAATCATTTTTATACCCATTGAGCACCAGGCAATATAATATAAATGTAAACTCCAGGCCCGACAGGTTGTAAAAAAAATGTGTTCCCAGAAAACACCTGGAATGGGTTGGAAATGAAGGAAAAACCACAAAAAAAAACGATCCCCTAGGTCATTAAGGAGTCCTACGGGGAGCCCGAAAGTCGGAATTAACATGGGGAAATGGGTAGGCAAAAACATGTTAAAACATGTTTTTGCACGCTCACGCGCACGCAGCTGGACGTTGAGGATTTTCAACCATCGACATTGTTTGGTGGGACACTTACGCAGTTTCCATACAAATCTGAGTCCTTTAGGTGCCATAGAACCGGAGTAATTAACCGCGACGCACCCTATGTGGCGCTGGGGTTTAGCTTACATACATTGCCGACACATATCGTGCGTCGCTGGTACTCGAGGGGTTAAGTAAGTAAAAGAATATATAATTTTAACAAATAATTTGTCTAATCTCTCGTGATATGGTTTATTTCTCTGTGACGGTATCATCTTTGTCAAACTATGCTGTATACTAACTCGAGTTTCTCAATTTCCTTATTGAGAAAAGTAGGGTATAACTGCGTGCCTTACTTATGATGGGGCCTCACTATGCTTTTGAATAATGGTACTATAATGTTCTCAATTTTATAAGTTATATATATATATATATATAGGTCTATTGGCCTTATTCGCAACTGCTGCACTTTGATCTGAGACTATAAATATTCAGATATTAGAACCCCAGGTCTTGAATACAGACTTATTTTCTATTCAATTTGCCTTGCATCTCGTATTCGTGTTTTTTCTTTTCCTAATTGCCTATTTGTAGAACCTGACATTTGTCAACATTGAATGGCATCTGCCAGTTTTCCGAACACTCAACTACTGTACTTAATTGAAATCTGACTATATCATTTTTCAGACTTCTTCTGTTAACACCGAGTTTCATATCTTGGTGTTATTAGCGAACTTTGAGATAGTGGTATTTAGTCCTACATCAATATAATAGATATAGATATGAAACCAAATTGTTCCCAGGACCGATGCTTGAGAGAGAGAGTTCAATGTTGAGGAATGGGGGCAGAAACTACAAATATTGAGGGTCAGAAAGAAGGACCAGAAAGGGATATACTGGTCTTACAGCTTGCATGCTTCAGCCATGGTTGCCTGTTGTATTCAGGTTGAAGCTACGTTAACCTCAATCCCTTTCTTTCACATACTGTTATTATTTTATATATTGCACTAAGTTGGCCTCGCACTTTAGGTTTACAATATAGACACATAGTGCTCTCATATACAGACATTTACAGACATAGAGCTTGTATTTACGAACATAGAGCTCTCATATACATACATTTACAGACATTTAACCCTTTACCAACGGCGCACGACATCTGTCGAGTTAAATAAATTTGGACTATGTGGCGGTGCACGACATCTGTCGAGTGCCATTTTCAGCACGTAATGTTGCTGAGAGAGAGAGCTGAGCGGTGGGACGAGCGTAGTAACCTTATGACCACTCCCCACGACCGCCGTGGACGTACTGAACTGTATACCACCTTCCTCCCCCTCCTCTCACTCGCTACACAGGGAATTATGTACGGAAATTACCTTATTTTAGGTTTTTTGCACTCGTGTTGCACGATCGTTGCAAGAGAACCAGTGGTCGTACAAGGATGGTTCGGGTGTCATTGGAAAGCTCTGTTTACGCCCTTTCAGGGATAGATACTTGTTTTACGCTCTGGATCTTGTTTATGCATGAAAATTAGCACGGAAAGAACCCTATTTAGGGTAAAAAAAAAAACGCTGGGCGGTACAGTGTAAAATACCCTACCACCCGCTCTTTGTGTGTTAAAGACATATTTCATATACAGATATGTACAGCCATAGATCTCTCATATATAGATTAACAGTCACAGCTCTCAAACAATCCTCGTAAGTTGGTCAATGGAATAAGTTTTGCAGCTCTACCATGGACTCGAGCTAATCGCTCTAGAGAATACATAATTGCTATGTAAGTATTTTTATACTCTAACTATTGAGTTTTTTTTTTCATTCATCACTGAGTTTGGACCGATAAGCAAACACACACACACAAACACACACACACACACACAGGTGTAGGATGAAAGAAGAATGCATTGAATAGGGCGACAAAACTAAATCTAAAGAAACAAGTGAAGAACAGAGAGAGAGAGAGAGAGCACCGTATCATAATGGTTTCAGGGCATCGTTTTCAGAGCTTTTACTTCAACATTTCTGAAACTAAGATAAAGACCCAGAGGGGAAGGAAATGTAATGTTTGTTAGTATACTGTATACATGCCGCTGTGGAGGTTTTTATGTAAGTATATTCATAGCATAAATGTTGGTATATATTTATGTATGTTCAGGTTATAAATACTGGTAATAATGTAAGTATTTGTATAGTATTAAATGTTGGTATCTATTTACGTGTGGACATAGCATACAATGTTCATACCTAAATGCTGAATAGGTATATTCATCGCATACATATTAGTATACAGTATATGTAGGTATGATCACATTATAGATGTTGAAATTTATGAATTTCATAGTATACTGTATATGTTGACATTTATGTAAATATGATCATATTATAAATGTTATAATAATAATAATAATAATCTTCTGGTTACTTATATAGCGCCCGTCTCTCCTCCTTCGAGGATTCGCAAGCGCTTGGCTTTCTTTAGTCTACCAGAGACCATTACCCATCCCCCTTGCTCATGGGGTGATGGTAACCGCCGGCTGTATCCCAGAAAAACTTTTCAATCTGAGCGGGGATTGAACGCGAGACCTTCAAGGTGGGAATCAGGCACGCTATCAACTGAGCCAGCCGGACGGCTAGTCCGGTTGGTGTTAAATGTATGAATGATCGTTGTATAACAGATGGAATTTGTGTAAGGGTATTAATTGAATAAATTTTGGTATTTATGTATGTTCATGCTACAAATATTGATATGCTACTATTCGTATTAGTATATTAGCATATAGTGTTATGTTGAAAATTATGTAATTCCGTGTACAGTACCGTATAATATTATGTCGGTGTGTTTAGATTAATGTTAGCAAATTTGTATTAATTTATTTATATTAGTATGTATACTAGTACTGGTATCAGGTTGTTGTTGTTGTTGCTGTTCCCCAAGCTGCCTGGCCGAACAGCCCCAAAGCCCCGAGCAAGGCCAAGGCCATAACCGAGTGCCCGCACAGAACCCTCCCTGCTGACCACAATAAAGCCTGGGTGACCGAAGCCACTCCATGGCGGGGAGCTGAGGAGGGTGCGGAAATGCCCGGGAAATCAAAGCCCCACCCAGGGCCCTGTGCCCCTCAGCAATTATGAAGAGAAAGTCGAGGGGCAAAGGAAAAATGTGACGCTTTGGCTTCCAATCTTGGTAGATTGGGAGGTCAATCTACGGAAGAGACGCCGTCACTTGAGATCTAGAAAATATATAAGTAAAAGGAACAGTCAGAGTAAGCTATGGGTATGGCAGAGATCGCTCAATTCTCACTCTGATAGACCAGCCCATCACCACTGGTATCAGGTTAAGTACGTTTGCTTACAACTTCATAATTTCCAGTTTACTTATTTATATTAACTAAAAACCAACCTCGGGATATAGGCTTCTCAGTAACCTGTAGCTCTTTCGAAGCCCAGAGATTATCGAATAAAACTTCAAGGTCTGTGACATTTTAATTTTCACCTCACTAGTTAGCGACATCATATTTATACACGCTATATGTTGCTTGTAAAGTTTTGACATAACGGTCATATCTTAACCCCCTGAGCCCCAGCGACGCAGGGTTTGCGTCCACAATGTATGTAACGCTAAACCCCAGCGACGCAAACCATGCGTCCTGGACGGCCCGGTACCAATTACTCCGGTCCTATGGCACCTAGAGGGCTCAGATTTGTATGGGAACTGTGTAAGTATCCCACGCAACCACGCTGATGGTTGAAAACTCTCAAAGTCGAACCGCGTGCGCGTGAGCATGCAAAAACCGGTATTTTGAGTGTATTTGCCTTCAATTTTTTACTCTTGTAAAATAGACTTTCGGGGGCTCCGTAGGACCAATTTTTTACCTTTTTGATCGTTTTTTTTTTGTGGTTTTTCCTTCATTCCTAACCCATTCGCTATTGTTTCTGGAAAGAAAAAAATCAGAAACAGCCGGTCCCTGGTGGTACATTTATTATAAACTAGCTGGGGCTCAGTGGGTTAAAAGTGTCTTCCATTATAAGGCATGGTACTATTAGTCGATGACAAGGTGTGTGTGTGTGTGTGTGTGTGTGGGTGGGGGTGTGGGGGGGGTAATTTTGAGTTGTTCACTTATAATCATGATACTGCAGGACTACAGGAACGTTTGTGTCGACACTTATCATAAGTGTCGAATAATTGAAAAGGGTACCTTGTTATTATTGTTCATGATTATACTTAGTATGAGAGGAAGGGAATTATAGCCAAATATTTAGGCGAGATATCTATTCAAGTTAATTTGAAGGCTAGGACCATGCAAAAGTTCTAAAACATTCTTTGACAACATGTTCCACAATTTATCACTTGGTTGAAAAAGATAAAGATGAAATCATGCAAGTGAAACGTTTTTCCAACTATCCCAAGACCATTTATTATGATATATTTGGAATGATCTTCCCTTTAATACAAATAAAACTAAATACATTCAGAGCATTATTAAGCAAAATCAACCTGAAGCTTATATTACTTTCAATGAAACAAAATTCCCACCTCCTCTAGTTTTGAGATCCTTGGTGTATCTCTTAGTGCTAAATACATTAGGACATTTCACGTTACATCCATTGCAAATAATGCTTCAAAAGAAGCTAGGGCTTCTTTACCAAATTCGTGATTTTTTCACTGACGAGCATCTAGCCATAATATATAAGTTATGTGCGTTCTCAGCTTGAGTGTTGCTTTGTGGAGTGAATGTGGACAGGTGGCGCTGAGACAGTTAATAAGATACAAAACAGAAAATACTGTTATCAATAACGCAATTATTACTAATGAGTTCCCCCTTTATATACAGTATACCAAGTAATGCTGCACCACACGCATTGTTTTACAAATACTTTTATGGCAAGCTTTCAGTTGAACTTGCTGCAATTGTGCCACCTTTTCGCATAATTTTCCCGTGGTACAAGGGCATCTATTAGCGCCCATGACTTAACAATCACTACACTACATTGCAGAATTTCTGCTTATCAAATTCTTATATACCCCAAACCCATATCTCATTGGAACTCATTTGCATAACAGTTTAAATCGAGCTGTTAATAGTTTTTGTTTGATTGAATGGAGAACACCATTAGGTGAATGGATTATTTTTCATAAAAATAGTGTTTCCCTTTTCGAAATTTATTAAAAAATAATAATCCTAAACTCATTTATCAGATTCTATCTAATTGTGTGTTTCATATAAATAAGTAAGTTCCATTCTTTTAGGCATTGTGATTCGAGGTAACTTTTTTTAGTCATTCCCCACTACTTACTCTTTTATACTATTTTCGTTTATAGATCATGGACATCAAAACTGAAAACAACATTATAAATGAGAGCGACTCACTAATTAAATAACGTTAGGATTAACCGGTTTTTTTCTCTCATAAAACTACTGTCAATTTTGCTTCTTTCATACCGACTGGCTTACTGAATAGATGAATGAATATACTTAACAAAAAAAATCATGGATACCTGGTAAATGAAAATAAAGTAATACATTATTAAACAAATACATAATTGAAAAATCAAATGCATGAATGATTAAACAAATTAATGAATGGTTAAAAAAAGGAATGAATCAATGAAAACAAGAATGAGTGAATGAATGAATGTTTGGTTGGCTGACTGACTAATTGACCTGAAGAGATTATAACTGACAAACTGACCACCACTTGAAAGCTAGTCCAATAAAAGCCCAGCAAGAGGATTTGAGTTTTTAGACAAATATGAAAAGACAATTTAATAGGACTACAAACACTATTCCGAGTACACTTAGGTATTCCCATCACCAACTGTAGGTACAATTCCAGGATGTCAAACACTATTCCGAGTACACTTAGGTATTCCCATCACCAACTGTAGGTACAATTCTAGGATGTAAAACGAGAGCCTATTGAAGACCAGGCCAAAACATTAATTTATAAAGTTAATTATAAAATTTACAGTATTTATAAAGTCGTTTGAAGTGATATACTAGCCAAAACAATGTCATGTATGTATTCCTGTATTCCTTCTCATATTAATTCCAGTCTTGAGCAATTTTGACATGGTTTGACACCTTGTACACTTCATCTGTGTACCGTCAGAGTCATCACTATTTGTACACCTCCTAATGATAACAAACAAGAATGTGAGCGTTAAAGGAAGGAATATATTTTGTTTCTGGACCCTCTTCTCTGTCATGTTTAACCCCATTAGTTTTGAGATTTTGAGACGTTCGCCACAATAGTTTATCAATTTAAAGAACATTTGACTCATTTCTTTGCCAATATTATGACCTGGCCATTTAGGTGTCGAATTTTTCTTGGCGAGCGATAGCAAGCGTGTAATTTAGGAGGAACCGACCATTGGCCGGGACATTTATCGATAATATCAATGATGCTCAGAGACTGTCGGTGGATGCCAATGGGATAATCAAGATAGATTTTACCTCAAGTTTAATGGATAAATGCCCTACCTAAACTGCATAAACTCGCTTAGTATTAGCAATAGAGGGATAAAAGGGACCTATAAGAATAAAATGGTCCAAAAGTTGCCTCCTAAGCTAAACAAATTCCCTTGCAGTAGCTAGATAGAAACAAAAATAATAAAGAAAATATAAAATATTAATATACATAATAATAATAATAATAATAATAATAATAATAATAATAATAATACAAATAATAATAAATAATAACAACAATAATAACAATAATGATAATAATAATAATAATAATAATAATAATTGATTGATTGTTTATTTATACCCACACATGGGCTAAGACATTACAGTAATTATTCGACACAGCAAAATAATGTAATTCAAGAGTTAACATGAGAGGAAATATCACAAGGAATTTGTAAGGCGAACATAATGAGGTACAGTACATGATTCTTCTAATCAGAAGATGCAGAACTTCGCACAATGTGCCACCTCCTAAACACTTAATTCAAGTTAGGGAGAACAAATAAATAATAATAATAAAACAAATAATGATAATAATAATAATAATAATAATAATAATTAATTATTGATTGATTGATTGTTTATTTGTGCCCACGAGTGGGCGAAGACAGTAATTGGTCGATACAATAATTATGAAAGTAAATTTAGCATTAAAAAGGAGAGTAAAAATATAATTTAAGAAAGATATATGTACCGGTACATATTATACATATATAACTATAGCATGGTAACAATTTTACTGAATAAAATGGAATAATAATAATAATAATAATAATAATAATAATAATAATAATAACAATAATAATAATAATAATAATAATAATAATAATAATAATAACAATAATAATATATATAATTGTGGTAAGAAACGCCGAAACCAATTAGTGGCGAGGATTTGAGGCATGTAAACAGAAAGTTTAGAGGATTTGAGGGTGGGAAGCACTGAGAGATAAGCTGGACTCAGGCAAACCTTCACACCGCTGATGAGCGTCCTGATTGGTCAGCTCCCAACCTCACTTATCCGGGCAAAACAAATTTGCCTACACTCAAGATCACTGTCAATGCAAACATCAAGAAAATGGTGCTAGACACTTGCCGAGATATTATTTTGGCAAGGAAAACATTGAGATATGTAAAGAAAAACATGATAGACTACGCAAATGAAAGACTTGCCGGAGCGGCTCAGCCAGTCAGCGCGCTCCCTGACGTGACAACCGGGTATGTGTGAGTCCAACAATATCAAACTGTCCTTTCTAAACTTTTCTATATTCCTCCGATCTGATCCGATCCGAGCCTCATCATAACTATTCACGCAGTACCACAATATGGGAACCATCCCCAAGCGACTCCCTGCAGCTGGTGCACTGCTGCAACACTGGGATGGACCCCCAACCTAAACTAAGATTTGAATCCAATGTTAAATTATACTGTACATAATGTATATAGGTTGATGATGAGTGTCAAACTTAACATAGGGAAGAAATTGGGTCAGAGTGGCAAATTTTAGCTAAATATCTGGCCAGCATTCTCAGTTGAAATCATACAGCCCCGACTGAGACTTGTTTGAGGATGTGGCTGGGAGGATGCAATAAAGCACAGAATTTCTGGATACTACCAGCGGGAGTCAAACTGAGGTAATAGTTGGTGTGCCATTATTTGTCACACTGACGGTCATTAGGGAAGGCTCCGGCAGTAAATCCAGGAGGACGTGCAAAACAAAAATAATAATAATAATAATAATAAAGTAGAAGTGCTGCTTTGCCAAAAATCAAAACGGCATACCCAACTCTGCGATGGGTTACCATCATCACTACTATTACGACCATTATTACTACTACTATCACTATCATTACTATTGCTATCATCATAACTACAACTATCACCATTACTATCATATATATATACTCCTAGTCAAACTCGAACCACCAATAGTCAGGACGAGTGTCCATACTTTAATCCACTATACCACGGCATGATAGAGGATACTTATGTGTAGTGGATTAAAGCATGGACACTTGTCCTGACTGTCGGTGGTTTGAGTCTGACTGGGAATATATATATATATATATATTATATATATATATATATATATATATATATATATATATACTGTATATACAGTATACAATATATATATATATATGTTTCTAGTCTCTCAGTGGGGATCGAACCATCGACCATCAGAACGATAGCCGACGCTTTAATCAATTACACCACGGCAGTCTTGATTAAAGACTTAAAGCGTCGGCTATCGTTCTGATGGTCGATGGTTCGATCCCCACTGAGAGACTAGAAACATTTAGTGGCTCACGTGTATTTGTGATATATTCTCAATATATATATATATATATAATTAAATTTATGTTCACATTTTATCTTAACAATTGGAATATTTATCTATAATTTGGTCAGCGTAACACTATTTTGTAGCGTTATGAATATGGTGTAATTCAAATTTAAAATATATAAAAAAAAAAAAGAAATAGTGAACATAATCTGTGACCTTCACCATTCATCTTGACCTTTGAATAACAAAAACACCATATTTGGACAATCGTTGCATTGACCAACCGAATTTGCCAGCAAAATTTGATGATACATTAACCCGTTTAGAACAGCTCTGTCGTTTTCCTTTCATACTGGATAATAATAGACGACTTTATGCAGTATAAGAAGGGCCTCCAGAAAATTAGCAGGCTTTCACTTATCTTGACTTACCCTTTTTACTACCACAGATCCTTTGTAAGCTCCACAAAATTGTCTAATTATAACTAGAATACAATAAAATAAAAAAAACGTCGCCGGTACAGAAATGGTTAAACAGTCTAGGAAGAGTTTAGGGAAAATTATTAACACTCCTGCTTTAATCTTTGACCTTGTCCTTTAACCTTAAATATTTTCATATATTATATACAATATTGATACATTTAAGTAAAATGCAACTAACAGTCAGCTTATCGAAAATTGAGTATTTTCTTATGATGAAGGTTAACTTTTGGCCTTGACCTATGACCTTGACCTTTATGTAAGATTACATTTTTTGTTTGCTTTGATGTAGCCCTGGACAATTAAATAAGTGTGCCAAATCTCATTCAAAGATCAAAGTTATCTAATGGAATAATTGACATTGACCTTTGCCCTTTATCTTGACCTTCATGATGTCTGAAAATTTAACCTTTTAATTTTCATTTAAAGCACAACTGTCTCAACAAATGTGAATTTTACATGAATAGTACAAATAAAATAGCATATTGACCTTATATTTGACCTTGACCTGTGACCTTGACTATCAAATGAAATTATGTTTATTCACTTATGACCTTGGTATTCTGAATATAATTTATATGATATACCTAGTGAGAATCTTACAGTAAATAAGAAATACTAGTAAAAATCTTATTTTGACCTTTGACCTTGACCTTTGACTTTGACCTTCAACCTTAAAAATTCTTATCGAGAATTTAGTTAGCTTAACACCAATGTTAGTATTAATTTCTAGCGTTATGAATATGGTGTAATTCATATAAACACTTATAGATAAGCAATATTGACCTTATACTGTAACCTTGACCATTGACTAAAAAAAATTAACATATATTTGAATGGTCGCTGCATTGACCAACTGAATTTGCTTGTACAATTTGGTGACACTACATTAAAGTCTAGGAGTAGTTTAGGGAAAATTACAAAAACTCTTGTTTTGACCTTGACCTTTGACCTTAACTATTACAATATGTATGTGATATTTGATATACATGTTATTTAAGTAATAAACAAACTAACACAGACAGTTTTCAAAATGTGAGCAATATTTGTTAATTAATAATAAAAGTTGACCTTTGATCTTGACCTTTATGTAAGATTACATATTTGTTTGCATTGACATTGCCCAGGAAAATCAAATATGCATGCCTAATTTAATTAAAATCCATCAGTTTTTTTCATATATATTTATAAATAGTTGACCTTGACCTTTGAACTTTATCTTGACCTTTATGATATGTATCTCAAAATATATATTTTTCCTTTTCATATAAAGTGCAACTATCTCACCAAATGTTGTGAAGTTTGCATTACAAGTAGAGAAAATAGTATATTGGCCTTTAGTTGACCTTGACCTGTGACCTTGACCTTTCATGTGGAATTGTATAGTTTCTTGTATTACATTAGCCTAGTTATTCCGAATATATTTGGTAAGCCTAGTGAGAATCTAACAGTTAGTATAAGAGATAGTAATAACAACTTATGTAGACCTTTGACCTTTGGCCTTACCCTTTAGAATATTTATCTAAAATGTGGGCAATACGATATCAAGGTTACCAGTAACTTGTATGGTGAAAATGAAGACATTTGAGTAAAAACTAAAAATATATAGTATAAGTTGACCTTTGACCTTGACATGTCACCTTTACCTATATGTAAGAGTATATTTTTGGTTTTCATTGAAATAGCCCAGGAAAATCAAATAAGCATGCCTAATGTCATTAAAACCCATCCGTTAGTTTCATATATATTATTAGAATAGTTGACCTTGACCTTTATCTTGACCTTTATGGTATGTGTCTCAAAATTAGCTATTTTCCTTTTCATTTAAAATGAAGCTATCTCACCAAATTGTGTGAAGTTTGCATGAAAAGTAATGAAAATAGAAGTGACCATATATTTGACCTTGACCTGTGACCTTGACCTTTCATATATAATTGTATATTTTCTTGCATGACCTTGGCCTAGGTATTCCGAATATACATGGTAAGCCTAGTGAGAATCTAACAGTTAGTATAAGAAATACTAGTGAAACACTTATTTTGACCTTTGACCTTGACCTTTACAATATTTACCTAAAATTTGGTCAATGCGATATGAAGGTTAGCAGTAACTTGTATAGAGAAAATGAAGACATTTGAGTAAAAACTAAAAAATATGAAATATTGACCTTATTTTCAACCTTGACCTTTGACCTTAACCTTTAAGTTAAATGGAATATTTATTTTTTACTGACCTTTGCATTGACCAAATTAATATACCTGTGAAATTTGGTAAAAATCCATCAAACGGTCTAGGAGGAGTTTCCGGACAACGACGATGACGACGACGACGACGACGACGGACGACGACGGACGACGACAGACAAGCTGACTGGTGGTGCACAGTATACGGGTGGGATCTGTGTGCGCGATACCACTCTGCTTCGCAGAGTTGATAATAATAATAATAATAACAATAATAATAATAATAATATTAATAATGAGAATACAATAATAAATAAATAAATAAATAAATAAAGGTTACAATGGATAACGTAATAATTAAATTAATAGAAAAATACAAAGAGCGAGAGTTAACAATGACAGTTATATAACTACAGTGCAAGCGAACAGCAGAGGAAAAGTATCAAAGCAAGAAAAACGGACTAAGCAATGACTGACTACAAGAAGATTAATAAGAGTTAAAACCAAAACAATGTAGTAGTCCGGTCGATCCCGGACACCTTTTATCTTCTATTTTACTTCCATGTCTAACTATACCTTCATCTACTCACCAATCCCAATAACCCACCAATCTATCCCTCCAAAGACTTCAAATCTCCCACCCCGAACCTCCAATCCACATATAAACAATATACTTTCAAACCTTTTCTCTAGCCATCAAGTCAAGTCAAGGGCCTCAGACCGATGAACAGAATCTGCTGGGTAACAGCCTCAACACAGGTATCTGCATCCTTGATTCCTCAATGTGCATCCCTCTACAAAGAATAGACGGCAACCACAGGACAAACCAACTAGCAGATATAGAGCAACAGTACCAGTCCTCTCTTGCTAGAATAGCTGTTACCTTTTATTTACCCAGATGCTTAAAAAGAAAGAATGTAAACCCTGGCAAAACTAATTAGATGTTACCTACTGTATAATTATTAGGTAAACCAGAAACTAAAAGACTAGACAACAATTGATGAAATAAAAGATTACAGAGTGGTGATATTAGTTATTTATTGTCAGCACATAATTGATAAGCTATTATATAATTATTTAGTAGTTAGGTTCTAATAGTTTATATCCATAGAGGTACCGTAGTTAATTATTTTAGATAATTACCGTAGACTCGGACAGAAAAAGGGACAGTCTGCCCGTCAACCGAATATTTCATAAGGAGGGCATGGGATTATGTTGAGATCACGGCAGTCTGGTTGCTGCTAGATTAATTTAACTGATGAGATAGTAAGGAAGGGTAAAAATTGCCGCTGAATTGAAATTAACTAGTTTGCTAAAAGGTGAGCTAAATATTAACGGAAATATATACTACGACAATTATTAGCATGCCAACGTAACTGTAATATATTTGACACGCTCAAATAAGTCAAATAGTGAATAACACCCAAAGTGAAAATTTGTCATAGGAATGTACAATTCCGAGGGACGAAGTTATACACTGTGGTTGTAATATTGAAACCCTGCCAGATTATTTGAAATTACCACAGCTAGAAGTGGGGAATCCAAATAATACAGAGAGAAAATACCGGTACCTGAATTAAAAAGATTACCGGTATGAAATAAAGTCAATGTTCACGAATAACTCTCGACTTATTCCAACCCTCTAGGTACAAGATATATATTTTATACTATAATAATAATAATAATAAAGTAGACGTGCCGTTTTGCCCAAAATCAAAACGGCATACCCAACTCTGCGATGGGTTACCATCATCACTACTAATACCAACATCAATCACAATCAACATAATCACTACTACTGCCATCATCACAACTGCCACAATCATCACGAGTACTGTCATCATCACCATTACTATGATCATCACTACTACAATTACAATCATCACTACTACTCTCACCATCATCACTACTACTGTCACCATTGTCACTACCATCTTAATCACTACTCTAGCATCATTGGTACTACAACTAGGGGAGGTGTGGTGGAGTGGTCTTGCCACTGGACTGGTAATCCAATGGATCCGGGTTCGAATCCCAATATGTCAATGGGAAGATATTATTGGGATGGAATTTGTGCTGTACCTAGTATCAGTGCATTACCACAGCACAACGAAATGCCAAAAAAATACCCTCATTGTTCCCTGATTAAATAGCATTGTATGAATATTCCCATATTCAAAAATATGCTACAGGTCGGGCAATGCCTAGTGAGTTAATTGCTCAATAGGTGGCGTTCTGAGAGTGAGGGTCCGAGTCTGTGGGGATGAGACTGTGAAGCACAGAGGCGAGGCGGCTTCAGAGATGGAATTGCTTCGAGCCGTGAAGCTTCGCATGTCTCACTCCCTAGACTGGAGCAAGACCTCACGGGCCTCACCGTGTTCAACGGTTGAGTGTAAAGGCTATCAGCCTATGCCCGAGAGGGAGTAGGCCTAGTTGGAATATAAAAAAAAAAATAAAAAAAAAAAATATCAACCATCATTACTAATATCATCACCACCATCTTACAATCATCATTACTACTGTTAACATCATCACTACTACTATAACCATCATCATTACTACTGTCACAAATATTACCATAATTTTTCCTACTGTCACCATCATCACTACTACTGCCATCATCACCATTACTATGATCTTCATTTTCACAACTATTGTCATCATCACTACAACTTTCACCATCCTCAATACTACTCACCATCATCACTAATACTCACACCATCGTCACTACCATCATCAATACTGTCATCATTATCACTACAACTATCATCATTACTTGTCACCATCATCACTACTATTATGACCATCATCACTACTACTAATACTATCACCATCATATCTACTACTGTCACCATCATATCTACTACTGTCATCATCATCACTACTGTCATCATCATCAATAAAACTACAACCATCATTACTACTATTATCACCATTAATCCCACTATTACTTCCATCACTTCAAATGCCAACTGAACTAACTTAACCTAGCAAATACGTAGCGAGATGCTTTCGCCCCCAGAACGAATGCGTTCTTAGTGTGTGAGCCCCTTTAGGGCTCACACACTAAGAACGCATTCATTGCTGGGGGGGGGGGGGGGGGGGGGTCCGAGGGGGGGTCCCGAGGGGGGGTCCCGAGGGGGGGAGGGGGGGGGGAACCATATTTTGGGTAAATCCATATTTTGGGCCTAAAATCATAACTATTGTATAAATTCAAAACATCTTTTTTGACTGACGTTTGCATTCACGCAACAAATGTTCGTGTGAAATTTGGTGAAAATCCGTCCAACGGTCTAGGAGGAGTACCCAGACAGACGGACGACGACGACGACGACGACAGACATTTTTTTTGTGTGGTACCCACTATACGGGGGGCGATACCAAACTCTGCTTACGCAGAGTTGATAATAATAATAAAGTAGACGTGCCATTTTGCCCTAAATCAAAACGGCATACCCAACTCTGAGATGGGTTACCATCATCACTACTAATACCATCATCAATCACAATCAACATAATCACTACTACTGCCATCATCACTACAACTGCCATCATCACTACAATTACCACAATCATCACGAGTACTGTCATCATCACCATTACTATGATCATCATCACTACTACAATTACAATTATCACCAGTACTCTCACCATCATCACTGTCCATTGTTACTAGCATCTTAATCACTACTATCAACCATCATTACTAATATCATCACCACCATCTTACAATCATCATTACTACTGTTAACATCATCACTACTACTATAACCATCATCATTACTACTGTCACAAATATTACCATAATTTATTCTACTGTCACCATCATCACTACTACTGCCATCATCACCATTACTATGAACTTCATCATCACTACAAATTTCACCATCCTCACTACTACTCACCATCATCACTAATACTCACACCATCGTCACGACCATCATCACTACTGTCATTATTATCACTACAACTATCATCATTACTTGTCACCATCATCACTACTATTATGACCATCATTACTACTACTGTCACCATCATATCTACTACTGTCATCATCATCACTACTGTCATCATCATCAATACAACTACAACCATCATCACTACAATTATCACCATTATCACTACTATGGTGATAGTAGTGATATCACCGCTCTCAACCCTCCAACTATCGTCCAATTGCTCTCATCTCTTGTCTTTCTAAAGTTTTTGAAACTATTCTTGCTTCCAAATTTCTTAAGCATTTCTCTTCTCATAATCTGCTCTCAGATCGCCAGTATGGCTTCCTTAACCCGGTAAGCGCTAAATAGACCTAGGGGCTAGGGTAGTTATTTGTGTATTTCTAGCCTTGGATTCTGACAGAATTCGTTATATTTACAATATAGACCATTATTTGTTTTCGGTATGCTTTTATTTTACATATATGATGTATATATGAACCTTCAAGAGTGCTAAAATAAGTGGGAAAAGCATTTGGGTGGTGAAAAACGAAGATATTGGCCACCCGGTCGTAATGTCAGGCGAGAGAGAGCTACAGTCAACCCTCCTCTCTCGCTGTCTGTGAGGTAACTGAGACAAGCGGGGCGGTGTGGGCTGGTGTCTGGGTGTTACATATCGATCTTTTCTGCAACCCACTTGTGCTACATTATCGCGGGAGAGAAAAATAACCGATAAATGATGATAATAAGAGGGAAAATAGGTGATAATTGAGGAGGGGAGGGAGGGGGGAATAAGGAGGGGAGGGGGGTGGGTGAGATTTACATGGATGAGTACTGGAGGGGAATTATCTCACCTAGAGACAATTTTTTTTTTTTTTGATAGGCCCTTTTTTTTTTTTGGAAAACTTTTTTTATGGTCCTGCTTCCGTGAGGCCTATCGCGTTCCCTATAGGAAGCCTTCCGTGAGGCCTATCGCGCTTGCCGGGTTAAGGGTCGCTCTACTGGTGATCTTCTTTCATATCTTACTAACTCTTGGTCATCCTCCTTTCGGGACTTCGGTGAGACTTTTTCTATTGCACTAGACATATCGAAAGCCTTCGATAGAGTCTGGCATAAATCTTTAATTTCTAAACTACCCTCCTTCGGTTTCTATCCCTCCATCTGTGCCTTTGTCTCTAATTTCCTTTCCGGCCGTTCCATAGCCGCGGTTGTGGACGGCCATTGTTCACTTCCTCACCCTATAAACTCCGGTGTTCCTCAGGGCTCTGTCCTATCTCCTATTCTCTTTCTAATTTGTATAAATGATCTCCTTAACTGTACCTTAATTCCCATCCATTCATACGCAGACGACTCAACCTTACACTACTCCATTAGTTTTTCAGAACGCCCCAGCCAGCAATTCCTCAACGACAAACGTAATGAAGCCATAGAACTCTTAAATTCTGATCTAAATACTATTTCCAATTGGGGTGGATGAACGAATGAAGAAATCTGTGATGGATGCTAGGGTGTATAGGGGTATTGGAGGGGGTCTGTCTGATCATTATGTAGTGGTAGCTAAGGTTAGGATACAAAAGAAGTGGGTGAGGAGAGCGGGAGGGAGGCGAGAGGAGGGTGGAATGGTGAGGAGGGTGGAGAGGTTGCAGGAGGAGGAAGTCAGGGAGGAGTACAGGAGAGCAGTGGAAAGACGACTAGGTGGGTTCGACCTGGAAGTTATGGAGGAAGTGGAGGAGATGAGCAAGGTGTTTAAGGATGAGATCTGTGCAGCATGTGAGGAGGTGTGTGGAGTGAGGAGAAGAGGGAGGGGAGTGAAAGGTACAGCATGGTGGACAGAAGAGGTAAGAATAGCTGTGGAAGAAAAGAAGAAAGCATATAGAGAGTGGTTGGGTAGTAGAGGGAATGAAGATTCCGAGAGACAGAAACGAGCGAGGTACGTGGAGAGTAAGAGGGTGGTGAAGAGAGTAGTGAAGGAAAGTAAGAGAAGAGTAGATGAGGAATTTGGAAGGAATCTGAGTGTAAAATGGAGGGAGAGTAAGAAACTGTTCTGGAAAGAAGTCAAGAAAGTTAGGGAAGGTAGCAAGGGAAACAGTAAGGGTGTGAAAGATAAGAATGGGAGAATGCTAGCCGAGAAGCAAGAGAGAGTCGAAAGATGGAGGGAGTACTTCAGTGAGTTGCTAAATGAAAGGAATGAAGAGCCAGCAAACATAGCTGGATATGGTATGGGAGGGAGAAGAAGAGAAGTAGTGGAGGAGGAGGTGGGGATCAGGAGGTCAGAAGTGTGGGAAGCCATGAAAAGAGTGAAGTTGGGGAAAGCACCAGGAACAGATGGAGTGTGTGGGGAAATGTTGAGGTATGGTGGTGAGATAGTGATAGAATGGGTATGGAAAATGTGCAAACTAGCATGGGAGAAGGGGAGTGCACCCGATGACTGGAAGACTGGCATAATAGTCCCCCTATATAAGGGCAAAGGGGAAAGAGGAGTGTGTGGTAACCACCGAGGAATATGTCTTCTAAGCGTAGTAGGGAAGGTATACAGTAGGGTAGTGATTGAGAGAGTGAGAGTGAGAACGGAGAAATGGATAGGCGACGAGCAGGGAGGTTTTAGGAAGGGAAGAGGATGTGTAGATCAGATTTTTACCCTGAATTGTGTTGTGGAGAAGTATCTGGAGAAGAAACAAAAGGTGTATGTTGCCTTTATGGACTTGGAGAAGGCCTATGACAGAGTGGATAGAGAAGGTTTGTGGAAAGTACTTAGAATATACGGAGTAGAGGGCAAGTTGCTGAAAGCAGTGAAGAGCATGTATGAGGGTGCAAAGGCGGCAGTACGTGTGGAGAGTGAGCAGAGCGAGTTCTTTGACCTGAATGTTGGTTTGAAACAGGGGTGTGTGATGTCCCCGTGGTTGTTTACTGTATATATGGATGGAGTCATGAAAGAAATACTATCAAGAGCAGTGGATGTTGGTGTATCGCTGAAAAGGGAGGGAATTGAGTGGAAGCTACCTATACTGCTGTTTGCGGATGATACAGTTCTGATGAGTGATAATGAATGCGAGTTGCAGGGTCTGGTAAATGAGTTTGGAACAGTGTGCGAAAAACGGAATTTGAAGGTAAATACGGGGAAGAGCAAGGTTATGGTCTTTGAAAGGGGTGAAGTCACAGAGTGTGAGGTGAAGCTGAACGGTCAGGCTATGGAGATCGTCAACTCTTTTAAGTATCTGGGCAGTGTGTTGAGTAAAGATGGGACTATGGATGAAGAGGTGCGGGAGAGGGTACAACAGGGGAAGAGGGTTGTAGGAACGCTAAAAGCAGTAACAAGAAATAGGGTGGTCAGTATGGAAGTGAAGAAGTCCTTGCATGACAGTGTGGTAATCCCGACACTGACTTACGGAAGCGAAGCATGGACGTTGGTTGAGAGACTCAGACCAAGAGTGAGAGCAGTGGAAATGAATTACTTAAGGAGTGCGTGCGGAGTTACATGGAGGGATAGACAGACTAATGAGGAAGTAAGAAGGAGGTGTGGTGTGGAGGTAGATGTGCTGGAAAGTGTGAAAAGGAACAACTTGAGATGGTTCGGCCATATGGAACGTATGGAAAGCGAGAGAATGACTAAGAGGGTGTACGAGAGCGAGGTGGAGGGATAGAGGGGGAGAGGTAGACCGAATATGAGGTGGAAGGATGGAGTGAGGAACTACATGAACGAAGGCGGTGCTGGTTGGGAGGAGGGGCGTCGACTGACTGGGGACAGAGGTGCATGGGGGCGGTTCGTTCGTGGCCACCCCTTCGGGGATCACGGCGTCGGGCAATAGATAAATAGATAGATAGGCAGAGAAAACCTTGTTAACTTTAATGCTTCCAAAACTCAATTTCTCCATCTATCTACCCGTCAGGATCTCCCAGCGGACTATCCCTTATTCTTCAACAATACAAAAATCAACCCTTCATCTTCTCTCAATATTCTTGGTGTCTCTTTTTCTTCTGCTCTCATTTGGAAGGACCATATTACCAGTCTTGCTAAGACAGCCTCCCAGAAGCTGGGTGTGCTCAACCGCCTTAGGGGGTTCTTTTCCCCAGCACAGCTTCTTGCTCTGTACAGGGGCATAGTGCGCCCTTGTATGGAGTATTGTTCACATGTGTGGGGAGGTTCCTCTCACACCGCTCTCCTAGACAAAGTTGAAAGGAAGGCCTTTCGTATCATTAACTCCCGTCCACTCACCAACTCTCTGCAATCTCTCTCTCTCCGCCGCAATGTTGCATCTCTCTCGCTATTCTATCGCTATTATAATAATCAGTGTTCCTCAGAGCTATCCCAGTGCATACCACCTCCTTTACGTAGGGCACGTGGTACCCGTCTTGCAACTCAATCCCACCCCTACTCTGTGCAACTCTCCAACCCAAGAGTGAAACGTTACTCTCAAACTTTCTTCTACTCAACAGCTGAGCTCTGGAACTCTCTCCCAGAATCAGTCTTTCCCTCTTCCTATGACTTAAATTGCTTCAAACTCCGTGTGTCCAGGCATTTTGGCTCGAACGTCCCTTGATTTTGGCCCTGTCACTCTTTCAACTATGGGGGAGGCACTCGCTATAGGCAGTAATGCCTTTTGCCTCCCTCAATCACATAGAAAAAAAAAAAAAAAAAAAAAAAAAATCACCATAAATCCAAATATTACTACCATCACTAACTAAACTAACTTAACCTAGCAAATGTGTAGCAAGATGTTTTCGCTCCCAGAATGAATGCGTTCTTAGTGTGTATCACACACTAAGAACGCCAACATTGCTGGGGGGGGGGGGGGGGCAAAATCATATTTTGGACCTAAAATCATAACTATTGCATAAATTAAACAAACAAAAATTGACTGAGGATTGCATTCACGCAACAAATGTTTGTGTCAAATTTGGTGAAAATCCATCCAACGGTCTAGGAGGAGTTCCGAGACAGACGGACGACGACGACGACGACGACGACGACAGAATTTGTTTTCGTGTGGTACCCCCTATACGGGGGGGGGGGGGGGCGATACCAAACTCTGCTTACGCAGAGTTGATAATAAGAATAATAATGATTATAAAATCGGCTTCCGAATGAAAGAGTTTGTTATTACCGTGGCAACTATTAAAGCCTGTACCAGTATTTATAAACAACAAAGACCGTCAAGGCGAGTGAAGAAGGCTAAAGCTCTGTAAACTTGCTCTTTGCTCAATGATTTTAAAATATTTGAATTCTGTCTTGGGAAGCTAAACATATGCCGTAAGTGTATAAATATTTGCAGTTGATGTACATCATTCGAAATCTATGTAAATCTTTCTTTCGATTCTGTCATTAGCCCAGAGGAACGTTACCCAATCTCAGAATTATTTAACAGAAGCCTAACTCACCTTAATTTACCTAATCAAACTTCGTCAACTTCAACCTAACTTGTCCTAACCAACATTAATCTAGCACAAGCCAACTTAACCAACCATAGCCCACCTTAATGTATCATAACCCTTTAATATACTACATTTAACATAATCTTTCTTTAACTAGCCGTATCGTAATACCGATTAGGCCTAATTAGTATTAGTCATAACCAGATAACATAAGATGACATGCAATTACTTGCGAGTTTCATTACTTACATTCTATAAACTGTGATTATATATCGTATATGATATTATACACACACACACACATATACTGTATATATATATATATATATATATATATATATATATATATATATATATATATATATATATATATATATATACTGTATATATATATACTGTATATAAATATACGGTATATATATAATTATATATATATATATATATATATATATTGTTACGACTGGGGTTCAAATATATCAGGGCTCTTATTCATTGGACTAGTAATGGCATAAATGTTACAACGGAAAGCGCTAGCTCCAACCTCTGATGTATATCCCCAGTGAACAAAGAACACAAATACTCTACAGAGTTCTATATGCAATAATAGGCTATCAAACTCTCAATAAATGTGCGTCTACTCTAGGCTTAATGTTATGTGAAAACAGCCTATTACTACCTATAACCGAAGGTGCTTGGTTATGGTATGCAAAGTAAGGTGGTAAGAGAAGTTACAGCTTACGTTACTTTAATCAATAAATGTCAGGCACTCCTGCATGAAAGAAAGTGCACTAAAGTCCTTCAACACTAACAAGGAATCTTCTTTAAATGTTAGATGCTATAAAGATGCTCGGATCGGAAATGGAACCCAAAAAGGCAGGCAGCGGAACAATGCTCGTGCAGGCTATGCACACAAAAAGGCAGAATATATAATGCCGTCGGAGCCAAGAATATCCTAAACACTACAACACTAATAATAATCGCCACGACAATGCAGTATTCCTATCAACAAAAAGAGCCTAAGTCGTTTGTGTCTCAATACATCAAACTAGGCTGCGAAATGCTTGTGTAATCATAAATGGGTATGCATAAAAAGAGTAATTAGGTTAATATACTTAATGTCTACTGTGACTGATAAAGTCTAGCTAGAGTCAATGATACGAGATACTGGTGCGCATGGCATGCTGCATAGCCTAGTGCAAATCTCAAGTCTGTGCGTCAAATATTACGTTATAATGAAGGGTAGCTCTCTTGAGAAACCTTAATACCGAAGTATTAAGCGTTCTCCTGGCGTACCTCAAAGACAAACAATCGAGACTAGAACAGTGCAGAATGGTATAGGCAAAAAACCCTCATTCGTGCATGCTCTACTCTCAATGGCACACAGACTAGAATTTACTCAATCAACTCCAGTTCTCAGGTATGTCGTGCCGCTTTTAACTGAAGCCAGCACTCATAGGAAACAATACCTTAGAATATCAGACTCCTAGTCTAGCATTATCTAATCCAGCAGAACACTAATAACTAAAGGAAGCAGTACTAAACAATATAAATGCCAACCAATGCTTCGTGATCCACTTATCTTAACAACTAACATACATAGGCTATATCAGACCTTAACACACAATACAACTGGCCAGCATGAAGCTGATTTTGCAGAGTTAACCAGAGGGGGTATAATATTAATAAAAGGTGGTGAAAGATATGGAAAATGAGAGAGATAGGCAGAGGAAAAGATTCTCAGATACGGAGCGGGGACAGATAGCAAGGGAAAAAAGATGGGTGTGTTCTAGAAACCAGATCTGAGGGAGAGAGTGGCGAGGAACTGTATATATACTCGCACTAGCTCGAGGTGCGTGGGGAAAAAGCGGTTACAAGTGATCTAGCCACTAACAAGAGCTTGCAGCATGGTAAGGGCCTCTCTCCACCAACCCCCGCGAGGCAGCCAGCCGTGACGTCATCGAGCGGGACAAAAAACACTGCGCGCCCCCTCTCACTCTGTTCTACTCTCTCTCTCTCTCCCAGATCCCATCATTACTAGTTAATGATATAACATATACTTTACAATTAGATATATAAAGCCTTGACATGGGCGAAAACAAAGAGCCTTTCTGGACTGCCCATGACACGAGCTTTCATATGAAATAAAGCACACTCTAATACATAAACTGTAGCCCCATCCACTGCCCTGGCAATCCTAGCGAGTCACTGTAGGACAAGCCATGCGGTTCTAACGGAGTGGTTAACGTCACCCCCCCCCCCCCCCAAGATTTTTCTCAGAGGCCCCAAGGCTCACAAAAATCTGATGGTTAGAACCCATGCTATATCTCCACTTCCCATCACCCAGCGGCAGTAAAATATCTGGCACAGTTCTTCAACAAAACATTTTTTTCAAAATTATAACCCTCCCAACACAATAGGTTAAATTATATGTAGTTATGCTCCTCAAGAGCGAGCTTCTCTAGCCCAGCATTCTGAGAGGAGTGCAACTCAGAATTACTGCTATAACATACTGAAAAAATTCAACTATCAAAGAAAGTTTTTTATTTGATTTTTATGTTTTTAATTTGTTTATTTCGGCTGCACTATAGGGGCAAGCCTAGTTTTTTCTTCTATACCAAACGATCAACTCCTGCTTTACGACCCAATACACTGGGCTACAACTGCGAGCCAACAAGCACCAAGCGCAAAATACTATTCAAACTAAAGCAGGAGGCTACCTGTGTGTCAATCTACCCAGGATCATATACCCTTGAACGACCATCTGCAACCACGTTGTCACAACCGGCAATATGGCGTATGTCCAGGTTATATACCAATAACCTTAGTGACCACCTGGTCAGCCTCATATTCCGATTGTGAAACTGGTCCAAGAACTTGAGAGGGTGATGATCTGGGTAAACTACAATGACCGGACCATAGGCTGGAACACAGACCTCGAAATGCCTCAGAGCAAGTACAACCGCCAGCAGCTCCTCCTCGACAACAGAGCAGCTCCCCTGGGCCGAATTGTACTTCTCCGAGCAGAAACTAACAGGATGCTCCAGCCCATCATCGTCCTTTTCCACAAGGACGGCACCAGCCCCCACACCACTAGCCTCTGTTGCTAGTTGGGAAGGTAGGCTAAAGTCAGGGGCCCTGAGGATCGGGTGAGTGCACAACAGGTGTTTTACTTCTCTAAACACCTTCTCACACTCAGGCGCCCAATTGAACTTCTTATCCTTCCAGTTATCCTCCACCTGAGCTTGACTGTCCCGTTCTCCTACTCCACCTTGACTGCTAAACGTCATCACAGGCACAGTGAGAGGCTCAGGGGGGTGCCTCCCATACTCCTTCATGGGATTAACATGACATAACTGATTGCGCTTCCGTCTGTCTGGAGTGGCTACCAAGTAAACCAGGTCCGATAGCTCCTCCACCACCCTATAAGGACCAGTGTACTTCGCGGATAAGGGGTGACCTACAAGGGGCAGTAGAATCAACACCTCCTGACCCACGTGAAACTCCCTGAGTTCAACCTTGAGGTCGTACCTGTCCTTCCTGAGGGCCTGAGAGCTAGTCAAATTACGGCCAGCCAACTCCAGACTGCGCAACATCCGTTCTCGACTGTTGAGGACACACTTGAGCATAGAACAAGGTTTTTCTGCGCCCTCCCATACTTCTTCAACTATATGGAGAGGCCCTCTGACACGGTGTCCAAAGACGAGCTCATTAGTACAAAGGAGTACAAAGGAAATCAAGCAACAACAGATCTAGTGACCCTTCTAGGCTGCTTGTCCTCCAAAACACTGAGGATCAAGTGTCCAAACAGTGGTTTAGAGTGGGTAAAGGAACATTGGAAAGGGAACTACTGCCCTGCCACTAACGTGGCAGGACTAGTAAGTTAGTAGGGGACATATGGGTTAGTAACTGAGGGGAGGATAAAGTTATTCATTTACAAACGCAGTCAGTCGCGGGTTTGATGCGAGATATTTGTCTAGGCGGAATTTAAATGAATCAACGGTGCTGCAGTCTATAACGTTTCGGGGAAGCCCATTCCACAAGTTGACAACTCGATTGAAGAAGAAATTCTTAGATTCGTGCGAGTTAAAAGATTTACCAATAATTTTGCAACCGTTTCCCCGTGTGTAATTAGATTGGTCGATAGTGAAGTACTTACTACAGTTCATATTGTCGATGCCTTTGATGATTTTGAACACTTGAATTAAGTCGCCTCTTAATCTGCGCTGGGTTAAAGGAAATAGATTTAATTCTCTAAGACGCTCTTCGTATGGTTTGTTCTTTAGGCTAGGTATCATTTTGGTAACTCTACGTTGAACTCGTTCTAGCTTGTTTATATCTTTTTGGTAATAAGGGCACCAGGATTGAACGCAGTATTCCAGAAGAGGGCGGACTAAGGAATTGTAAAGGGTTAGGATAACTTCTTTGGATTTATGCTCAAATGACCTGCCTATAAAGCCAATTATTTTGTTTGCCTTCTTAACAACTTCTGAACATTGTTGACTCGGTTTTAGGTTACTCGATATTGTTACTCCCAGATCAGTTTCTCTGTTTACATTCTTAAGCTGAGTGCCATTCATCGAATAGTTTGCTTTCTCATTTAGGTATCCGACATGTAGTACTTTACATTTATCCGCATTGAAACTCATTTGCCAAATTTGGGCCCAACATGACAATTTATCTAGATTGTGTTGCATATCGTCAACTTGTTCTTTTGAGAGTACGCTATTTGCAATTTTTGTATCGTCAGCAAATTTTGAGATTGTGCAGGTGAGACCCTCATCTATGTCGTTGATGTAAATTAGAAAGAGAATTGGTCCTAGTACCGATCCCTGGGGTACCCCGCTACTTACATTGGTCCATTTAGATGCCTTACCGTTTATGACTACTCTTTGCTTTCTGTTGTTGAGCCAATTTTCTATCCATTTCAACACACCGTCTTGTATTCCATGCGCTTTTAGTTTTAGCAGTAAACGTTTGTGGGGAACTTTGTCAAAGGCCTTTTGAAAATCAAGGTATATAATATCTACAGCTTTACTCTCATCGTAGAGGTTGAGGATATCGTGGAAGAAGTCTAAGAGGTTTGTTAAACAGGAACGTTTTTTACGAAAGCCGTGTTGAGTATCTTTAAG
>JBAKBP010008314.1:0-92322 GCA_037953745.1 Lithodes maja
AGCCACTAAAAGAGAATGTTTAGGTATTATCTGGGCACTAAACCATTTCTATTTATTTGTCTTAGGAGCAAAACTAGACTTAATAACGGACCATCAATCCCTACAATGGCTTAGACGATGTAGCACCAATTCAGCTTTGTTAGTAGATTGGAGAGAGACCTTAGAAGAGTATGATTTTGTCATTCATTATCGTCCTGGCAAGTTGCATACAAACGCCGACGCTCTCTCCCGCCTTCCCGTACCAGAAAAAATACCCACCAATTTCGCTGCCTTGCAACAAACTTCCCTAACCAACACACCAATATCCGTGGCTACAACACCTGTAGAACCAACCCTACTTCAATCTTGGGAAAGAAAAATCAAGCCAAAATGGATTCCGAAATACATCTTTCAACATCTTACTCGTTGGGGTGATCAACTTACCACTGAATCAGGACATATAGTTCTAGACCCAAATATAGGCCAAGAGTACATGATATCAATTCACGAAGGAAATGGAATTCATTTAGGACAAAAGAAAATGCTCAAAGTCTTCCAAGATCAATACTGGACCATCAACCCGTCTGGCATTGCAAAAAGAGTTACCGAAGCTTGCAAACCTTGTGCTCTAGGAAAGGATAGATGTAGAACAGCAGGACCAGCAGGAACTATTTCAGCCCATAAACCATTCCAAACACTCTTCCTTGATGTAATGGGACCTTATCCCGTTAGCAATGGTAAACGTTACATAGTCACGTTTGTCAACGTATATTCCAAATTCCTAATAGCCTGCCCCACCAAAGACCACAGTGCATTAACCGTAGCTGAGTTACTGGCCACTGAAATTTTCCCTATATTCGGTCAACCTATATCCTTACTTTCTGACAACGCCCCCGAATTTAGAGGACAAGTTTGGGAGGCCTTCACTAACAAATGTGGCATATGCATTAAACACTCTTCCCCCTACTGGCCCCCAAGGTAATACAATCTGCGAACATAGTCATCGCACCATAAATAACCAATTATGCACTAGGATGATTGCGTTAAACACCTCTGACTGACCATCTCAAATAAAGATGATCCAGTGGGGTATGAACACTTGCCCCAAAGAGGACGGAATTTCCCCCCATGAACGAGTTTATGGCGTCGCCCCTCTATTATTACCTTTTCATCATCTTGCACAACCCTCCACCATCCAACTCACTATTGATCCCCTTCAACATCTAAAGAACACCCTGCATACCGCTCAAATCTGTCAAGATATTAAACATGATACCACTGATCAACAAAATGCATTCGTCATAGGCGACACAGTAATGGTAGCCAAGCTACCAGTCATCAATAAATTAGGTCCTCGATACGTGGGCCCCTATACAGTCTCCCAAATCCCAAAACCCTATCAAGTAGTAATTAACTACCACGGAGAAACACTAACTTACCGGAATAGATTCGTCAGAATTTATAATCCAATAACCAAAGAAAGCGAACCCCCATTACCAGATAACGTAACGAAAATCCCAAACTCACCTTCTCAAAATTCTCCTACTTCCCATCCTACTCAAATACCTTCACCAAAAATTCCAATTCCCTCAACCAGCCAACCAAAACCACCTTCGACAAACACCACCATCAGTCAACAAAAGACGCTACTTCAACACACACCATGAACACCACACCCGTTACTTCTTTCGCCAGGTGCCACGCCCCCCCCCCCCCCCCCACCAAACTGAATCTGACACATCTACAAACAAAACAAACTTGCCTTTACCTGCACACTATAAATTGCGACCACGAACCCAGCTTAAACCTTCGTTAAACACCAAGTACCAAACATTAAGCTAAAAAAAAAAAAAAAAAATCTGCAATCCTCAACCTATCACCACTACCCTCAAGCAACCCCATCACCAACGTTTCTCTACATCCTCTACCTCTCCCTCCACCTCACCACCACCCAAAAGACAATGCCCATCTACCTTTCTTTCCACCTCCCGCCCCCCCCCCCCCATCAACGTCCAGTTCAAACGCTTCCAAATCCGATTCTTCATCACCCACTTCTTCCAATCCCGACATACTTCCACTACCAATCGCTACAAAAATGCCTTCTTCCACACTTCCCACAATCATAAAAACAAAAACAAATCCTCCCCGCCCACCATTAAAAACATCCATCCCTAAACCTTGCTTCCCAACCACACCACACCTCTCTTCAAAACCTATATCATCAACCTCAAAAACCAAACATAGCCCTCCTACTCTTCCAACTCGTCTTGCCCCACCCAACCTCTCACCTTTCCCGTCAACTGCATCACCAAAAACAAAAAGCCAACCAACCAAACAAACATCGACAAATCAAAGTCAAAACCTCAACAAACAACTCTCACCACCACCACGCACCCCAAACCCTCGACCCCCCCAGTACAAGTCTTCATCTTCGTCAGACTCTAGCCCAGAACCGCCTCTCAGGACAAATTTTCGCACTAAATCGGGTCGTCTAGTAAAACTACCAGCTAGATTCACCCCAATCTTGATTCCAGTATATAAAGATCAAGGTAAATTACACAAATCTGGAAAAACAATGCACACAACACACACCAACAACCCTAATATATTAAGAATTGCTTGCATAACTAACACAAATTCAACAAGTTCTACACACCCCCTCTCCACTTCCGAAGAAAAGGTAATCCAGGGTACTTTTACGTCCGCAAATAGGCATAACTTCCCACAGGTCAAAGGTCGAGTCACCACTTGCCTGATAGCCACCAACGCGACCACAACAACCCCTGTCAACCACCTTCAGATCCAAGCCGCCGTCATTTCTTCAACACCGTTCATCAAACGGATTAAACGATCAACCAACCAGAACAAGTTCTTCAGGATACGCCATATTCATGAAGCCATTACAGCATCACTTCTCGATGATGTGACAACCTCAATTACTGTCACCATCGACCCCGAAAGAACACCAGACCAGCGTTCAGTAAAATGGTGGGAATTTCTACACTCTGCCCCTCACAAGCCACCACGGAAACCTTCTTGCCTTCGCCCGTGAGGCACTGGGACGTGCCTATTATGAAGGGGAGGGAAGTGAAATACCGAGGAAAAGGTAAACCCAAAAGGAAGTAGAAGAAAGAAACCCAGAGAAAGAAGAAAGGAAGAAACAAAGGAAGGAGAAAACAAGAGAGCGACGCCCAGACCAACCACACCTGTAGCGTCTCCCAGGAACGCCCGGGTAGCCACGGTGACAGACGGATGTTCGATCACCCCAGGAAAGACAAGTCGCCTCAGGGCGACCCCTTCCACCACTAAAAGAAAAGTCATCTTCTCTCAGAAATTCTAGAGATACCATTTACACATATAAATCATGAATGTATAATTTTAAGACTATAACCATACAATAAAACTATTATGTTTAATAGTTGAGAATATGTATTATTTTAACATTGAGAATGTCATACTACAGATTCCCCTATGTTTACAAATATTGTGATCAAGTAAAAGAAACATGTTGAAAGAATTCGTCATGAATACAAAAGTTTTAAATCATCTCGCCGAGACCCTTCTATCTAAGATATAATACACACATATGTACACATCTTCTTAAATATCCAACTATTCTATTTTACAAACAAAACACATTTCTTTCCTTCCTACTTTGAGAGTCATGAACCAACCAACCTTTTTATCCGCTCAGATAACAGAATGACCCCCAGGGATACCAACACAAGCTCACCGCCCAGGGCCCATATAATCATGTAGATATCCTTCTTGTATATATCTAAGTTCAGAAACTATCAGTATTATCCCTAATAAGTAAATCTAGCATGATCACCTATCTATGTTATCCATATTAAAAGCAACAGACCCTTGTCTGCAAACCTATAACACGTCTGACAGAGAGGCTATGTGTCCGCATGACCCACTTGACCACCAAGGTTACCAACATAACCTCAACGCCTGAGAGTCCTCTAACTCATATAAAACTTCTATTTTATATATAATATATAGAAGCTTAGAAATTATCAGTATTAACTCTACAAAGAAAATCTAACATGATCATCTATCCCTATGATCAACTTATGTCGTGTGAAATAAATATGGACTAAGTGGCGATTCACAACTTATGTCGTGTGCCATTTTCATCACGTAATGTTGCTGAGAGAGAGAGATGAGTGGTGGGTGGAGCGTAGCAAGCGTATGTCTGCTCCAGACCACCGCGGCGGACCAACTGAAGTGATAACCACCCTTCCCACCCCTCTCACACTCGCTACACAGGGAATTATGTAGGGAAAGTACCTAATTACATGGTTTTTGCACTCGTGTTGCGCGATCGTTGCAAGAGAACCAGTGGTCGTACAAGGATGGTTGGGGTGTCATTAGAAAGCTCTGTTTATGCCCTTTCAGGGAAAGATACTTGTTTTATGACCTGGGTCTTATTTAGGGATGAAAATGATCACGTAAACAACCCTATTTAGGGTAAAAACACCCCGCTGGGCGCTACGGTCAAATAGACCACCTAGCCTGCTAAATAAGGGTTAAAGACAACAGACCCTTGTCTGCAAACCTATAAAACGTATGTGTGACAGGCTACCTGTACGCGTATTCCCCCATTGACCCCCAGGGTTACCAACATAACCTCCATGCCCGGGCGGCATCTAACTCATGTAAAAACGTCTATCTCATATACAGTATATAGCAACTAAACAATTATCAGTATTAACTCTACAAAGAGAACCTAACATACTCACCTACCCCTGTCCTCAATATTACCAGTGACAGGCTTTTGTTTGCAAAATTAATATCCAACGACAGAGAAACCTCACTTCATCATACCCCCCTCACCCTGAATTTTCACGCTCCAAGGTCAAGCCAAAACATCCTCAAAACCTTGAACAAAAGTCCAATTATATCCATAACCCCCTGACTCCCCCAGTAACCTATAAAGCCGAATAAAACCTTGACTTAGATAACGTTTACATATCGTACCCCTTTGATTAACTTGTCAAGTATAGTAAAGCTATATCATAAAGTAAATGAAGTCCATCTCCCCTAGGACAAGAAGGACTTCTTATCCTAATAGAAAGTGCATACGCACGCCCTTACTATCCTTCCACAGAGGATGGGTACCCCTCAGTAATTATGCATACTAGGCCAAGGAAAACTTGTAGGAAAATAAGTAATTCTAAAGCTTCTCAATTGTTGGCACCCCACTTTGAGAAATATTATTTTTACCCCTCCATACAGACTGGATGCACGGCACCCCGAAGTCCTTATACTGTCTGTGAGTAAGAAATCCTATTATAGGATCTTTGTTAACCCGCTGAGGTCAGTTAGTTTATAATAAATGTACCACCAGGGACCGGCTGTTTTGATTTTTTTTTTCCAGAAACAATAGCGAATGGGTTAGGAATGAAGGAAAAACCACAACAAAACGATCAAAAAGCTCACAAAATGGTCCTACGGAGCCCCCGAAAGTCGATTTTACAAGAGTAAAAAATTGAAGGCAAATACACCCAAAATACCGGTGTTTGCGCGCTCACGTGCACACGGTTGAACTTTGAGAGTTTTGAACCATCGTCAAGGGTGCATGGGATACTTACACAGTTCCCATACAAATCTGAGCCCTCTAGGTGCCATAGGACCGGAGTAATTGGAACCGGACCGGCCAGGACGCATGTTTTGCGTCGCTGGGGTTTAGCGTTACATACATTGAGGACACATGGTTTGCGTCGCTGGGGTTCTGTGGGTTAATTGTGGCATCCCAATCAGTTAACATAGAGACCTCTAATAGGCTGTATCACCAATGTTAAAATTTGAAGTGTGTAAGCCTCCCTCCACTTCTATTTTAATAGTGTAGGTACGGCAATTGTTCCCTATACAAGGAACTTTATTATTACTGGCACCCCAGTGATTAATATAGTCCCCTTCTCTAGGTTACACTTTATATAGCTAAAAGTTGAAGGATACATCAACGTTTTACTATTAAAAAGTTACACTACCATTTCTCACAGAAGATCTGAGATCTAACGATCTTTTGTGTTATAAGGGCTTAGGGAGACACCCTCACGGGGACTCTGCATATATAAGCCCTAGGTACATTTTGTCTGTGGCACCCCATTAGACTTTGCAACTAAAAGGTTAACACCGCCCTGAGTTCTTTGAACCTCTTAAACATTTTTTTTTTTTTTTAAAAGACCTCCGTCTACGTATTGTGAAAAACCTGTTATCCTCCGGCAAATTGTGGGGTTGAGTGAGTGAAGGGGGGGACAGTGAATGAAGGAGGATGCATGGTTAGAGACAGTCAAGAAGAGCAGTACTAAAACTCTTCTTGCATTCGTCTGATATTGTGTTAATTCGCCATAACTGAGGCTCAATATTAAAAAACCCACTACAAGAGTACCTTAACAACACTTCATCACCGGTTAGAGGTCAGGACAGACGAGTATACTTGATAAAGCTATAGGCTTAAGTACTCGCGATAGTCCGATATGGTACCCAACTGTTTCATTACAAGTTACGGAGCCATATTTAAGACCCCACGGCCATTAACCCATCTGTAACATTACTTCACACGACTGGCCAACCTGGACGTACTACGGAGAATCAGAAGACATCAAGCAGCTAGTGTTCTATTTTTCTCAGAAAAGAAAGATTGAAGAAGATACCTAAATCAATGCCAGTGACGAGGCAGAAATAAGTTAGAGTTCAAAAAGTTATAAAATATTCCGAGTTCCTTAACCCCCTTATTCGAGAATAAATCATCAAAGTGTTCATCAAGGATAATCTATAGAAACAGATTCCTTCTAATAGTGTACAAGTGATAACTATGTTTAGTACAGAGTTATCTGCTCAACAGGTGGCGTTGTGTGTGTGTAAGTGTGAGAGTCCGAGTGTAGGGGGTGAGAAAGTGAAGCACGGTAACGAGGTGGCTTCAGAGATGGGGTCGTTTCGGGCCATGAGTGAGCACCGTGCCTCATGTGAAGGCAAGATGGCAGGTGCTCGTTGTACTCTACGTGCTTCACATGTCTCACTCCCTAGACTGGAACAAGACCTCACAGGCTTCACTGTTCATTGTAAAGCAGTGAATGTTAAGGCTCTCAGCCTATGCCCGAGAGGAAGTAAGTTGGAATATAGAAAAACAAAAAATACAAAAAAAAATAACAAAAAATAAAACACCTCTCTAACTTAAAAATAAGGAATTAAATCCAAATAAGACGGATTTGTGCATACAATAGCTCTCATAATAATTCCGCCCAATGAGAAAATAGGTAGACTCCATACACTCCTTATTTTGAAATAAATCATCCAAGTGTTCCTCGAGGCTAATCTATAGAAACAGATTCCTTCTAATTGTGTACCAGTGATAAATATGTTTAGTACACCTCTCTAACTTGAATAAGGAATTAAATCCAAATAAAGTGGATTTTGCACTTCAACGAACTCTGAAATAATAACCGTGAAAATATTTTAGAATCCACAAAACTTGAATTCAATCTTTTGAAGTACACCAGTGTATAAGATTATATATTCATAGAAAAGATATGTATTGACTTACCTTAACCTCGTCAAATACTAGTAGCTACGTTAACCCAATTCAAGGGATATAGTGAACATTGAGGTACACTGATTAAGTGTTGATACAATCTTACAAAAAGAGATTATCGAGTTAATTCTCAAGAAACCAGATTCACTTTAAGCCGCATTGAGCATACCTGATCTCCATCTAGATCCGCGATCGTGATAGACGATATTTAATTAAGTTGTGCCACTTATGAACTTGTGTTTAGTGATTCTGATTCCATAATATGTACTTAGTGAGTAAGTGAAATAAGACTGTACTCTAAACTATATTTTGGCATTATATATATCCTCTACTGTCTTCCTTATATGTATTTGTATGAACTTAGATATCCCAGTCTCGAAAGAACTCACCCTAACTAATAGTTCTATCTATCTATCTGTTGCCTGACGCCGTGATCCCCGAAGGGGTGGCCACGAACGAACCGCCCCCATGCACCTCTGTCCCCAGTCAGTCGACGCCCATCCTCATAACCAGCAACGCCTTCATTCATATACTTCCTCACTCCATCCTTCCACCTCTCCTTCGGTCCACCTCTCCCTCTCTGTCCTTCCACCTCGCTCTCGCACACCCTATTAGTCATTCTCTCGCTTCCCATAGGTTCCATGTGGCCGAACCATCTCAAGTTGTTCCTTTTCACACTTTCCAGCACATCTACCTCCACACCACACCTCCTTCTTACTTCCTCATTCGTCTGTCTATCCCTCCATGTAACTCCGCACGCAATTCTCAAGTAACTCAATTCCACCGCTCTCTCTCTCTTGGTCTGAGTCTCTTCCCGAATGTCCATGCTTCGCTTCCGTAAGTTAGTGTCGGGATTACCACACTGTCATGCAAGGACTTCTTCACTTCCATACTGACCACTCTATTTCTTGTTACTGCTCTCAACGTTCCTACAACCCTCTTCCCCTGTTGCACCCTCTCCCGCACTTCTTCATCCATAGTCCCATCTTTACTCAACACACTGCCCAGATACTTAAAAGAGCTGACGATCTCCATACCCTCTCTGGGCTTAATACTAAGAAGGCGAACGGTCCGGACGGTGTTCCTCCTGTTGTATTAAAAACTGTGCTTCCGTGCTGACCCCCTGCCTAGGCAAACTCTTTCGTCTGTGTCTCTCCTCTAACGTTTTTCCTTCTTGCTGGAAGTTTGCTCTCATTCAACCTGTCCCAAAGAAGGGTGACCGCTCTCAATCTTCCAACTATCGTCCAATTGCTCTCATCTCTTGCATCTCTAAAGTTTTTGAAACTATTCTTGCTTCCAAATTTCTTAAGCATTTCTCTTCTCATAATCTGCTCTCAGATCGCCAGTATGGCTTCCTTAAGGGTCGCTCTACTGGTGATCTTCTTTCATATCTTACTAACTCTTTGTCATCCAACTTTCGGGACTTCGGTGAGACTTTTTCTTTTGCACTAGACATATCGAAGGCCTTCGATAGAGTCTGGCACAAATCTTTAATTTCCAAACTGCCCTCTTTCGGTTTCCGTCGCTCCATCTCTGCCTATGTCTCTAATTTCCTTTCCGGCCTTTCCAAAGCTGCGGTTGTGGACGGCCATCGCTCATTTACTCATCCTATCAACTCTAGTATTCCTTAGGGTTCTGTCCTATCTCCTATTCTCTTTCTAATTTTCATAAATGATCTTTCATGGGAAGCCATGAAAAGAGTGAAGTTGGGGAAAGCACCAGGAACAGATGGAGTGTGTGGGGAAATGTTGAGGTATGGTGATGAGATAGTGATAGAATGGGTATGGAAAATGTGCAAACTAGCATGGGAGAAGGGGAGTGCACCCGATGACTGGAAGATTGGCATAATAGTCCCCCTATATAAGGGCAAAGGGGAAAGAGGAGTGTGTGGTAACCACCGAGGAATATGTCTTCTAAGCATAGTAGGGAAGGTATACAGTAGGGTAGTGATTGAGAGAGTGAGAGTGAGAACGGAGAAATGGATAGGCGACGAGCAGGGAGGCTTTAGGAAGGGAAGAGGATGTGTAGATCAGATTTTTACCCTGAATTGTGTTGTGGAGAAGTATCTGGAGAAGAAACAAAAGGTGTATGTTGCCTTTATGGACTTGGAGAAGGCCTATGACAGAGTGGATAGAGAAGGTTTGTGGAAAGTACTTAGAATATACGGAGTAGAGGGCAAGTTGCTGAAAGCAGTGAAGAGCATGTATGAGGGTGCAAAGGCGGCAGTACGTGTGGAGAGTGAGCAGAGCGAGTTCTTTGACCTGAATGTTGGTTTGAAACAGGGGTGTGTGATGTCCCCGTGGTTGTTTACTGTATATATGGATGGAGGTATGAAAGAAATACTATCAAGAGCAGTGGATGTTGGTGTATCGCTGAAAAGGGAGGGAATTGAGTGGAAGCTACCTATACTGCTGTTTGCGGATGATACAGTTCTGATGAGTGATAATGAATGGGAGTTGCAGGGTCTGGTAAATGAGTTTGGAACAGTGTGCGAAAAACGGAATTTGAAGGTAAATACGGGGAAGAGCAAGGTTATGGTCTTCGAAAGGGGTGAAGTCACAGAGTGTGAGGTGAAGCTGAACGGTCAGGCTATGGAGATCGTCAACTCTTTTAAGTATCTGGGCAGTGTGTTGAGTAAAGATGGGACTATGGATGAAGAGGTGCGGGAGAGGGTACAACAGGGGAAGAGGGTTGTAGGAATGCTAAAAGCAGTAACAAGAAATAGGGTGGTCAGTATGGAAGTGAAGAAGTCCTTGCATGACAGTGTGGTAATCCCGACACTGACTTACGGAAGCGAAGCATGGACGTTGGTTGAGAGACTCAGACCAAGAGTGAGAGCAGTGGAAATGAATTACTTAAGGAGTGCGTGCAGAATTACATGGAGGGATAGACAGACTAATGAGGAAGTAAGAAGGAGGTGTGGTGTGGAGGTAGATGTGCTGGAAAGTGTGAAAAGGAACAACTTGAGATGGTTCGGCCATATGGAACGTATGGAAAGCGAGAGAATGACTAAGAGGGTGTACGAGAGCGAGGTGGAGGGACAGAGGGGGAGAGGTAGACCGAATATGAGGTGGAAGGATGGAGTGAGGAACTACATGAATGAAGGCGGTGCTGGTTGGGGGGAGGGGCGTCGACTGACTGGGGACAGAGGTGCATGGGGGCGGTTCGTTCGTGGCCACCCCTTCGGGGATCACGGCGTCAGGCAATAGATAGATAGATAGATAGATCTTCTCAACTGTACTCACACTAAGCCCCACCATCATCACATCATCAACTCATATTACATCCATTATCTAGTATTACATAATTGTTTTAGTATATATAAATATATTTTTTTTTCTAATCATATTTTAATATTTCTCTCTGCAACTAAAGCCGGTGTCACACGAGCGATTTTTCCCTCAATGTTTACGGGCAATTGTAGTCTGGCAGCTTCAAAATTTAAGTCTCATAAGAATTCAACTAGCTAACATAATCTACCTTCGATCTAGTGTTCTATTCCAATGGGAAAGATCCTCAAAATAGTACAAGAAAAAACTTGTTCATCGAAAATTGACGGAAAAATCAAAATCGCTCGTGTGACACCGGCTTTACTCACTTCACCCCCTCCAACTTGTAGTACATTAAGGGGAGATTTCCACTTGAGGAAGTTTTTTCTTGACCCCTTTCTCCCTCAAGTAGGCTATAGCCCCATTGATTTTGAGATTTTAAGACAGTTGACCCATTAGTTTTGCGATTTAAAGAACTGTCGCCCCATTTCTGTCAATTTTTATGATTTAGGTGTCGATTTTTTCCTGGCGAGCGATAGCGAGCCTGTAATCTAAGGGGCAACGGCCTTCGGCCAGGACATTTTTCTACCGAAAAATGTACACATTTATCTTGAAAGGGGGTCAAGGGGAAGTAATTTTAAGCTTGATGGAAGTCTAGGGAATCAACTAAAAACCTCCCCTAACATATTGTCATACAATTGCGTTATTAGTTTTTGTTTAATTATTCTACGCTTTGTATGACCATTCTTTGAACAGTGAAGCGAAACACTTTTAACTTGATTGCTATTAAACTATTTAGTTACAAGGAAACAGTTTTACTAATCAAACAAATCAGCTGTAGGGATATAAACATTATTTTTATTTAACCCTTTCGATTTATTGACAATCGTCTCGGATACCGCCAGACAAATGATATAATTCAAAATATTAGTTGAGGGTGATTCCCAATAAACAATTTTACGTTGTCACAACGTCATATATAAGTGTAGCCGCAACTTGACAACATACGAAAATAACGTCGTATTCACGTACATGCGTGAACAACCACAAAAGTCGCAGGACCATAACACACAATGTTGTAAAATAACGTAAATAGACCATAATTTAACCAACTACTACAATGTATATTATTTTAATTTATTATTTTGTTCTATGTTGTCAAAACCTTCCAAATGCCAAGCTATACAACCTAAAAATATTAAGAAGAATGCGTTGTATTCACGTAAATGCGTAAACAACCATAAAGGTCGCCGGACTATAATACAGAATGTTGTAGGATGACGAATATAGACCAAAATATATAGACCAAAATATCATTAACTACTACAACGTATTCTATTATGGTGTCTAAACCTTCTAAATACCTCTATTTATACAACCTGACAACATTACGAAAACTACATTGTATTCACGTAAATGCGTGAACAACCACAACGGTTGACATAGGGGTACAGTGTACCCCTATGTCAATATTGTGACCCCCATACCGATCAGACCTCATAATATTATGTCAACCTAATGATATTGTGGCTCCAAACCCTATCCAGAACCCTCAACACAATCCACTATTAATATAACGAGTACCTGGTGTACCATAGCCGGTACAGTGTAGCCCTATGTCAATATTGTGACCTCCATACCGGTCAGACCTCATATAGCAAGCTAATGATATTGTGGCTCCAGACCCTATCCACAACCCTCAACACAATCCACTATTAATATAACGAGTACCTGGTGTACCATAGCCGGTACAGTGTACCCCTATGTCAATATTGTGACTTCCATACCGGTCAGACCTTACATAGCAAGCTAATGATATTGTGGCTCCAGACCCTATCCACAACCCTCAACACAATCCACTATTAATATAACGAGTACCTGGTGTACCATAGCCGGTACAGTGTACCCCTATGTCAATATTGTGACTTCCATACCGGTCAGACCTTACATAGCAAGCTAATGATATTGTGGCTCCAGACCCTATCCACAACCCTCAACACAATCCACTATTAATATAACGAGTACCTGGTGTACCATAGCCGGTACAGTGTACCCCTATGTCAATACTGTGACTTCCATACCGGTCAGACCTTACATAGCAAGCTAATGATATTGTGGCCCCAGACCCTATCCAGAACCCTCAACACAATCCACTATTAATATAACGAGTACCTGGTGTACCATAGCCGGTACAGTGTACCCCTATGTCAATATTGTGACCTCCATACCGGTCAGACCTCATATAGCAAGCTAATGATATTGTGGCTCCAGACCCTATCCACAACCCTCAACACAATCCACTATTAATATAACGAGTACCTGGTGTACCATAGCCGGTACAGTGTACCCCTATGTCAATATTGTGACTTCCATACCGGTCAGACCTTACATAGCAAGCTAATGATATTGTGGCTCCAGACCCTATCCACAACCCTCAACACAATCCACTATTAATATAACGAGTACCTGGTGTACCATAGCCGGTACAGTGTACCCCTATGTCAATATTGTGACTTCCATACCGGTCAGACCTTACATAGCAAGCTAATGATATTGTGGCCCCAGACCCTATCCAGAACCCTCAACACAATCCACTATTAATATAACGAGTACCTGGTGTACCATAGCCGGTACAGTGTACCCCTATGTCAATATTGTGACCTCCATACCGGTCAGACCTCATATAGCAAGCTAATGATATTGTGGCTCCAGACCCTATCCACAACCCTCAACACAATCCACTATTAATATAACGAATACCTGATGTACCATACCCGGTACAGTGTACCCCTATGTCAATATTGTGACTTCCATACCGGTCAGACCTTACATAGCAAGCTAATGATATTGTGGCTCCAGACCCTATCCACAACCCTCAACACAATCCACTATTAATATAACGAGTACCTGGTGTACCATAGCCGGTACAGTGTACCCCTATGTCAATATTGTGACTTCCATACCGGTCAGACCTTACATAGCAAGCTAATGATATTGTGGCCCCAGACCCTATCCACAACCCTAAACACAATCCACTATTAATATAACGAGTACCTGGTGTACCATAGCCGGTACAGTGTACCCCTATGTCAATATTGTGACCTCCATACCGGTCAGACCTCATATAGCAAGCTAATGATATTGTGGCTCCAGACCCTATCCACAACCCTCAACACAATCCACTATTAATATAACAAGTACCTGGTGTACCATAGCCGGTACAGTGTACCCCTATGTCAATATTGTGACCTCCATACCGGTCAGACTTTATATAGTAAGCTAATGATATTATGGCTCCAGACCCAATCCACAACCCTCAACACAATCCACTATTAATATAACGAGTACCTGGTGTACCATAGCCGGTACAGTGTACCTCTATGTCAATATTGTGACCTCCATACCGGTCAGACCTTATATAGCAAGCTAATGATATTGGGGCTCCAGTCCCTATCCACAACCCTCAACACAATCCACTATTAATATAACGAGTACCTGGTGTACCATAGCCGGTACAGTGTACCCCTATGTCAATATTGTGACCTCCATACCGGTCAGACCTCATATAGCAAGCTAATGATATTGTGGCTCCAGACCCTATCCACAACCCTCACCCAATCCACTATTAATATAACAAGTACCTGGTGTACCATAGCCGGTACAGTGTACCCCTATGTCAATATTGTGACCTCCATACCGGTCAGACTTTATATAGTAAGCTAATGATATTATGGCTCCAGACCCAATCCACAACCCTCAACACAATCCACTATTAATATAACGAGTACCTGGTGTACCATAGCCGGTACAGTGTACCTCTATGTCAATATTGTGACCTCCATACCGGTCAGATCTTATATAGCAAGCTAATGATATTGGGGCTCCAGTCCCTATCCACAACCCTCAACACAATCCACTATTAATATAACGTGTACCTGGTGTACCATAGCCGGTACAGTGTACCCCTATGTCAATATTGTGACCTCCATACCGGCCAGACCTCATATAGTAAGCTAATGATATTGTGGCTCCAGACCCTATCCACAACCCTCAACACAATCCACTATTAATATAACGAGTACCTGGTGTACCATAGCCGGTACAGTGTACCCCTATGTCAATATTGTGACCTCTATACCGGTCAGACCTTACATAGCAAGCTAATGATATTATGGCTCCAGACCCTATCCACAACCCTCAACACAATCCACTATTAATATAACGTGTACCTGGTGTACCATAGCCGGTACAGTGTACCCCTATGTCAATATTGTGACCTCCATACCGGTCAGACCTCACATAGCAAGCTAATTATATTGTGGCTCCACACCCTATCCACAATCCTCAACACAATCCACTATTAATTTAACGTGTACCTGGTGTACCATAGCCGGTACAGTGTAACCCTATGTCAATATTTTGACCTCCATACCGGTCAGACCTCACATAGCAAGCTAAATATATTGTGGCTCCACTCCCTATCCACAACCCTCAACACAATCCACTATTAATATAACGAGTACCTGGTGTACCATAGCCGGTACAGTGTTCCCCTATGTCAATATTGTGACCTCCATACCGGTCAGACTTCATATAGCAAGCTAATTATATTGTTGCTCCAGACCCTATCCACAACCCTCAACACAATCCACTATTAATATAACGAATAGCTGGTGTACCATAGCCGGTACAGTGTACACCTATGTCAATATT
This sequence comes from Lithodes maja, assembly GCA_037953745.1. NCBI lineage: Eukaryota > Metazoa > Arthropoda > Malacostraca > Decapoda > Lithodidae > Lithodes > Lithodes maja. The sequence continues at coordinate 15,505 of JBAKBP010008314.1, forward strand.
GTGACCTCCATACCGGTCAGACCTCATATAGCAAGCTATTGATATTGTGGCTCCAGGCCCTATCCACAACCCTCAACACAATCCACTTTTAATATAAGGTGTACCTGGTGTACCATAGCCGGTACAGTGTACCCCTATGTCAATATTGTGACCTCCATACCGGTCAGACCTCATATAGCAAGCTAATGATATTGTGGCTCCAGACCCTATCCCCAACCCTCAACACAATCCACTATTAATATGACTAGTACCTGGTGTACCATAGCCGGTACAGTGTACCCCTATGTCAATATTGTGACCCCCATACCGGTCAGACCTCATATGTCAAGCTAATGCTATTGTGGCTCCAGGCCCTATCCAGAACCCTCAACACAATCCACTATTAATATGACTAGTACCTGGTGTACCATAGCCGGTACAGTGTACCCCTATGTCAATATTGTGACCTCCATACCGGTCAGACCTTACATAGCAAGCTAATGGTATTATGGCTCCAGACCCTATCCACAACCCTCAACACAATCCACTATTAATATAACGTGTACCTGGTGTACCATCGCCGGTACAGTGTACCCCTATGTCAATATTGTGACCTCCATACCGGTCAGACCTCACATAGCAAGCTAATGATATTGTGGCTCCACTCCCTATCCACAACCCTCAACACAATCCACTATTAATATAACGAGTGCCTGGTGTACCATAGCCGGTACAGTGTTTTCCTCTGTCAATATTGTGACCTCCATACCGGTCAGACCTCATATAGCAAGCTAATTATATTGTTGCTCCAGACCCTATCCACAACCCTCAACACAATCCATTATTAATATAACGAATACCTGGTGTACCATAGCCGGTACAGTGTACCCCTATGTCAATATTGTGACCTCCATACCGGTCAGACCTTATATAGCAAGCTAATGATATTGTGGCTCCAGGTCCTATCCACAACCCTCAACACAATTCACTTTTAATATAACGTATACCTGGTGTACCATAGCCGGTACAGTGTACCCCTATGTCAATATTGTGACCTCCATACCGGTCAGACCTCATATAGTAAGCTAATGATATTGTGGCTCCAGACCCTATTCCCAACCATCAACACACTCCACTATTAATATGACGAGTACCTGGTGTACCATAGCCGGTACAGTGTACCCCTATGTCAATATTGTGACCTCCATACCGGTCAGACCTCATGTAGCAAGCTAATGATATTGTGGCTCCAGACCCTATCCACAACCCTCAACACAATCCACTATTAATATAAGGAGTACTTGGTGTACCATAGCCGGTACAGTGTACCCCTATGTCAATATTGTGACCTCCATACCGGCCAGACCTCATAATTATAGCAAGCTAATGATATTGTGGCTCCAGACCCTATCCAGAACCCTCAACACAATCCACTATTAATATAACGAGTACCTGGTGTACCATAGCCGGTACAGTGTACCCCTATGTCAATATTGTGACTTCTATACCGGTTAGACCTTACATAGCAAGCTAATAATATTGTGGCTCCAGACCCTATCCACAACCCTCAACACAATCCACTCTTAATATAACGAGTACTTGGTGTACCATAGCCGGTACAGTGTACCCCTATGTCAATATTGTGACTTCAATACCGGTTAGACCTTAAATAGCAAGCTAATTATATTGTGGCTCCAGACCTTATCAACAACCCTCAACACAATCCACTATTAATATATCCACTACTTGGTGTACCATAGCCGGTACAGTGTACCCCTATGTCAATATTGTGACCTCCATACCGGTCAGACCTTACATAACAAGCTAATGATATTGTGGCTCCAGACCCTATCCACAACCCTCAACACAATCCACTATTAATATAACGTGTACCTGGTGTACCATAGCCGGTACAGTGTACCCCTATGTCAATATTGTGACCTCCATACCGGTCAGACCTCACATAGCAAGCTAATTATATTGTTGCTCCAGACCCTATCCACAACCCTCAACACAATCCACTATTAATATAACGAATACCTGGTGTACCATAGCCGGTACAGTGTACCCCTATGTCAATATTGTGACCTCCATACCGGTCAGACCTCATATAGCAAGCTAATGATATTGTGGCTCCAGGCCCTACCCACAACCCTCAACACAATCCACTTTTAATATAACGTGAACCTGGTGTACCATAGCCGGTACAGTGTACCCCTATGTCAATATTGTGACCTCCATACCGGCCAGACCTCATATAGCAAGCTAATTATATTGTGGCTCCAGACCCTATCCACAACCCTTAACACAACCCACTATTAATATAAGGAGTACTTGGTGTACCATAGCCGGTACAGTGTACCCTTATGTCAATATTGTGACCTCCATACCGGCCAGATCTCATATAGCAAGCTAATGATATTGCGGCTCCAGACCCTATCCACAACCCTCAACACAATCCACTATTAATATAACGAGTACCTGGTGTATCATAGCCGGTACAGTGTACCCCTATGTCAATATTGGGACCTCCATACCGGTCATACCTCATATAGCAAGCTAATGATATTGTGGCTCCAGGCCCTATCCACAACCCTCAACACAATCCACTTTTAATATAACGTGTACCTGGTGTACCATAGTCGGTACAGTGTACCCCTATGTCAATATTGTGACCTCCATACAGGTCAGACATCATATAGCAAGCTAACGATATTGTGGCTCCAGACCCAATCCCCAACCCTCAACACAATCCACTATTAATATGACAAGTACCTGGTGTACCATAGCCGGTACAGTGTACACCTATGTCAATATTGTGACCTCCATACCGGTCAGACCTCATATAGCAAGCTAATGATATTGTAGCTCCAGACCCTATCCACAACCCTCAACACAATCCACTATTAATATAACGAGTTCCTGGTGTACCATAGCCGGTACACTGTACCCCTATATCAATATTGTGACCCCCATACCGGTCAGACCTCATATGTCAAGCTAATAATATTATGGCTCCAGACCCTATCCACAACCCTCAACACAATCCACTATTAATATAACGTGTACCTGGTGTACCATAGCCGGTACAGTGTACCCCTTTGTCAATATTGTGACCTCCATACCGGTCAGACCTCACATAGCAAGCTAATTATATTGTGGCTCCACTCCCTATCCACAATCCTCAACACAATCCACTATTAATTTAACGTGTACCTGCTGTACCATAGCCGGTACAGTGTAACCCTATGTCAATATTGTGACCTCCATACCGGTCAGACCTCATATAGCAAGCTAATTATATTGTTGCTCCAGACCCTATCCACAACCCTCAACACAATCCACTATTAATATAATGAATACCTGGTGTACCCTAGCCGGTACAGTGTACACCTATGTCAATATTGTGACCTCCATACCGGTCAGACCTCATATAGCAAGCTAATGATATTGTGGCTCCAGGCCCTATCCACAACCCTCAACACAATCCACTTTTAATATAACGTGTACCTGGTGTACCATAGCCGGTACAGTGTACCCCTATGTCAATATTGTGACCTCCATACCGGTCAGACCTCATAAAGCAAGCTAATGATATTGTGGCTCCAGACCCTATCCCCATCCCTCAACACAATCCACTATTAATATGACGAGTACCTGGTGTACCATAGCCGGTACAGTGTACCCCTATGTCAATATTGTGACCTCCATACCGGTCAGACCTCATATAGCAAGCAAATGATATTGTGGCTCCAGACCCTATCCACAACCCTCAACACAATCCACTATTAATATAACGAGTACCTGGTGTACCATAGCCGGTACAGTGTACCCCTATGTCAATATTGTGACCTCCATACCGGTCATACCTCACATAGCAAGCTAACTATATTGTGGCTCCACTCCCTATCCACAACCCTCAACACAATCCACTATTAATATAACGAGTACCTGGTGTACCATAGCCGGTACAGTGTTCCCCTATGTCAATATTGTGACCTCTATACCGGTCAGACCTCATATAGCAAGCTAATTATATTGTTGTTCCAGACCCTATCCACAACCCTCAACACAATCCACTATTAATATAAGGAGTACTTGGTGTACCATAGCCGGTACAGTGTACCCCTATGTCAATATTGTGACCTCCATACCGGTCAGACCTCATATAGCATGCTAATGATATTGTGGCACCAGACCCTAGCCACAACCCTCAACACAATCCACTATTAATATAACGTGTACCTGGTGTACCATAGCCGGTACAGTGTACCCCTATGCCAATATTGTGACCTCCATACCGGTCAGACCTCACATAGCAAGCTAATTATATTGTGGCTCCATTCCCTATCCACAACCCTCAACACAATCCACTATTAATATAACGAATACCTGGTGTACCATAGCCGGTACAGTGTACCCCTATGTCAAAATTGTGACCTCCATACCGGTCAGACCTTACATAACATGCTAATGATATTGTGGCTCCAGACCCTATCCACAACCCTCAACACAATCCACTATTAATATAACGAGTACCTGGTGTACCATAGCCGGTACAGTGTACCCCTATGTCAATATTGTGACTTCCATACCGGTTTGACCTCATATAGCAAGCTAATGATATTGTGGCTCCAGACCCTATTCACAACCCTCAACTCAATCCACTATTAATATAACGAGTACCTGGTGTACCATAGCCGGTACAGTGAACCCCTATGTCAATATTGTGACCTCCATACCGGTCAGACCTTATATAGCAAGCTAATGATATTGTGGCTCCAGACCCTATCCCCAACCCTCAACACAATCCACTATTAATATAACGAGTTCCTGGTGTACCATAGCCGGTACAGTGTACCCCTATGTCAATATTGTGACCTCCATACCGGTCAGACCTCATATAGCAAGCTAATGATATTGTGGCTCCAGGCCCTATCCACAACCCTGAACACAATCCACTTTTAATAAAACGTGTACCTGGTGTACCATAGCCGGTACAGTGTACCCCTATGTCAATATTGTGACCTCCATACCAGTCAGACCTCAAAGAGCAAGCTAATGATATTGTGGCTCCAGGCCGTATCCACAACCCTCAACACAATCCACTTTTAATATAACGTGTACCTGGTGTACCATAGCCGGTACAGTGTACCCCTATGTCAATATTGTGACCTCCATACCGGTCAGACCTCATATAGCAAGCTAATGATATTGTGGCTCCAGACCCTATCCCCAACCCTCAACACAATCCACTATTAATATGACGAGCACCTGGTGTACCATAGCCGGTACAGTGTACCCCTATGTCAATATTGTGACCTCCATACCGGTCAGACCTCAAATAGCAAGCTAATGATATTGTGGCTCCAGACCCTATCCCCAACCCTCAACACAATCCACTATTAATATGACGAGCACCTGGTGTACCATAACCGGTACAGTGTACCCCTATGTCATTATTGTGACCTCCATACCGGTCAGACCTTACATATCAAGCTAATGATATTGTGGCTCCAGACCCTATCCACAACCCTCAACACAATCCACTATTAATATACCGAGTACCTGGTGTACCATAGCCGGTACAGTGTACCCCTATGTCAATATTGTGACTTCCATACCGGTTAGACCTGATATAGCAAGCTAATGATATTGTGGCTCCAGACCCTATCCACAACCCTCAACACACTCCACTATTAATATAACGAGTACCTGGTGTAGCATCGCCGGTACAGTGTACCCCTATGTCAATATTGTGACCTCCATACCGGTTAGACCTTATATAGCAAGCTAATGATATTGTGGCTCCAGACCCTATCCACAACCCTCAACACAATCCACTATTAATATAACAAGTACTTGGTGTACCATAGCCGGTACAGTGTACCCCTATGTCAATATTGTGACCTCCATACCGGTCAGACCTTACATAACAAGCTAATGATATTGTGGCTCCAGACCCTATTCACATCCCTCACCACAATCCACTCTTAATATAACAAGTACCTGGTGTACCATAGCCGGTACAGTGTACTCCTATGTCAATATTGTGACCTCCATACCGGTCAGACCTTATATAGGAAGCAAATTATATTGTGGCTCCAGACCCTATCCACAACCCTCAACACAATCCACTATTAATATAACGAGTACCTGGTGTACCATAGCCGGTACAGTGTAACCCTATGTCAATATTGTGACCTCCATACCGGTCAGACCTTATATAGCAAGCTAATGATATTGTGGCTCCAGACCCTATCCACAACCCTCAACACAATCCACTATTAATATAACGAGTACTTGGTGTACCATCGCCGGTACAGTGTACCCCTATGTCAATATTGTGACCTCCATACCGGTCAGACCTTATATAGCAAGCAAATGATATTGTGGCTCCAGACCCTATCCACAACCCTCAACACAATCCACTATTAATATAACGAGTACCTGGTGTACCATAAGCGGTACAGTGTACCCCTATGTTAATATTGTGACCTCCATACCGGTCAGACCTTATATAGCAAGCTAATGATATTGTGGCTCCAGACCCTATCCACAACCCTCAACACAATTCACTATTAATATAACGAGTACCTGGTGTACCATAGCCGGTACAGTGTACCTCTATGTCAATATTGTGACCTCCATACCGGTCAGACCTCATATAGCAAGCAAATGATATTGTGGCTCCAGACCCTATCCACAACCCTCAACACAATCCACTATTAATATAACGAGTACCTGGTGTACCATAAGCGGTACAGTGTACCCCTATGTTAATATTGTGACCTCCATACCGGTCAGACCTTATATAGCAAGCTAATGATATTGTGGCTCCAGACCCTATCCACAACCCTCAACACAATTCACTATTAATATAACGAGTACCTGGTGTACCATAGCCGGTACAGTGTACCTCTATGTCAATATTGTGACCTCCATACCGGTCAGACCTCATATAGCAAGCTAATGATATTGTGGCTCCAGACCCTATCCACAACCCTCAACACAATCCACTATTAATATAACGAGTACCTGGTGTACCATAGCCGGTACAGTGTACCCCTATGTCAATATTGTGACCTCTATACCGGTCAGACCTCATATAGCAAACTAATGGTATTGTGGCTCCAGACCCAATCCCCAACCCTCAACACAATCCACTCTTAATATAACGAGTAGTTAGTGTACCATAGCCGGTACAGTGTACCCCTATGTCAATATTGTGACCTCCATACCGGTCAGACCTTATATAGCAAGCTAATGATATTATGGCTCCAGACCCTATCCACAACCCTCAACACAATCCACTATTAATATCACGAGTACCTGGTGTACCATATCCGGTACAGTGTACCCCTATGTCAATATTGTGACCTTCATACCGGTCAGACCTCATATAGCAAGCTAATGATATTGTGGCTCCAGACCCTATCCACAACGCTCAACACAATCCACTATTAATATAACATGTACCTGGTGTACCATAGCCGGCACAGTTTACCCCTATGTCAATATTGTGACCTCCATACCGGTCAGACCTTACATAGCAAGCTAATGATATTATGGATCCAGACCCTATCCACAACCCTCAACACAATCCACTATTAATATAACGAGTACCTGGTGTACCATAGCCGGTACAGTGTACCCCTATGTCAATATTGTGACCTCCATACCGGTCAGACCTCATATAGCAAGCTAATTATATTGGGACTCCAGACCCTATCCACAACCCTCAAGACAATCCACTATTAATATAACGTGTACCGCATGTACCATAGCCGGTACAGTGTACCCCTATGTCAATATTGTGACCTCCATATCGGTCAGACCTTATATAGCAAGCTAATGATATTGTGGCTCCAGACCCTATCCACAACCCTCAACACAAACCACTATTAATATAACGAGTTCCTGGTGTACCCTAGCCGGTACAGTGTACCTCTATGTCAATATTATGACCTCCATACCGGTCAGACATTATATAGCAAGCTAATCAAATTGTGGCTCCAGACCCTATCCACAACCCTCAACACAATCCACTATTAATATAGCGAGTACCTGGTGTACCATAGCCGGTACAGTGTACCCCTATGTCAATATTGTGACCTCCATACTGGTCAGACCTCATATAGCAAGCTAATGATATTGTGGCTATGGACCCTATGCACAACCCTCAACACAATCCACTATTAATATAACGAGTACCTGGTGTACCATAGACGGTACAGTGTACCCCTATGTCAATATTGTGACCTCCATACCGGTCAGACCTCATATAGCAAGCTAATGATATTCTGGCTATGTACCCTATCTCCAACCCTCAATACAATCCACCAATTATATATCGAGTACCTGGTGTACCATAGCCGGTACAGTGTACCCCTATGTCAATATTGTGACCTCCATATCGGTCAGACCTTATATAGCAAGCTAATGATATTGTGGCTCCAGACCCTATCCACAACCCTCAACACAATCCACTATTAATATAACGAGTACCTGGTGTACTATAGCCGGTACAGTGTACCCCTATGTCAATATTGTGATCTCCATACCGGTAAGACCTCATATAGCAAGCTAATGATATTGTGGCTCCAAACCCTATCCCCAATCCTCAACACAATCCACTATTAATATAACGAGTACCTGGTGTACCATAGCAGGTACAGTGTACCCCTATGTCAATAGTGTGACTTACATACCGGTCAGACCTCATATAGCAAGCTAATGATATTGTGGCTCCAGACCCTATCCCCAACCCTCAACACAATCCACTATTAATATAAAGTGTACCTGGTGTAACATAGCCGGTACAGTGTACCCCTATGTCAATATTGTGACCTCCATACCGGTCAGACCTCATATAGCAAGCTAATGATATTGTGGCTCCAGACCCTATGGACGTTTACATTGTGTTACCAAATATCAAACATTAACTTGTCATTATGTAGACTAGCAATGTTTTATTTACATCGTTCTTGTTTGTTCAATACAATTTTCATTATCACCGTATTTAATTCATATGTTGGCACGTGTCAAAGATATAAACAAACAATGTATTCCATAGGTTATGAAACACGTTTTGTATTTACTAAAAATACGTTATGGACGTGTTAACAGTATGTTTGGTAATGTCATTAATGTATGTTATATTAGAACCTCTTAACGTTGATATGACATTTTGTTAGAAACCATTGTAATAGTACTACACCTCTATATATTTTAAGGGCCAAACGTTTTAGTAGTAGATGTCGTAGTAGTAGTTGTAGATGCGATATGTTTGTATTAATATAACAAAACGATTAACTTTTACTCTACATAATTATATAATATACACGGATATATATTTTTTTTTTTTTTTTTTTTTTTTTTTTTTTTTTTTTGGTAGTGAAAATACATTCAATGATACCAAATAGACAAGTTTTTTACAACGTGTATTATACAACCTTCCAATTTAGGTTCCCTTTTACGTGTTCACAACATCACAATAGACGTTTCTTTGATATTGCCAAAAACAAAAACCACACAAACAAATTAACGTTGCCATTATGTAGACTACAGACGTTAAATTAGCATTTTTCTTGTTTGTTCAATACCAGTCGCATTATCACAGTATGTCATTCCTATTTGGCTTTATAGGCAGGTCATTTGAGCATAAATCCAAAGAAGTTATCCTAACCCTTTACAATTCCTTAGTCCGCCCTCTTCTGGAATACTGCGTTCAATCCTGGTGCCCTTATTACCAAAAATATATAAACAAGCTAGAACGAGTTCAACGTAGAGTTACCAAAATGATACCTAGCCTAAAGAACAAACCATACGAAGAGCGTCTTAGATAATTAAATCTATTTCCTTTAACCCAGCGCAGATTAAGAGGCGACTTAATTCAAGTGTTCAAAATCATCAAAGGCATCGACAATATGAACTGTAGTAAGTACTTCACTATCGACCAATCTAATTACACGCGGGGAAACGGTTGCAAAATTATTGGTAAATCTTTTAACTCACACGAATCTAAGAATTTCTTCTTCAATCGAGTTGTCAACTTGTGGAATGGGCTTCCCCGAGACGTTATAGACTGCAGCACCGTTGATTCATTTAAATTCCGCCTAGACAAATATCTCGCATCAAACCCGCGACTGACTGCGTTTGTAAATGAATAACTTTATCCTCCCCTCAGTTACTAACCCATATGTCCCCTACTAACTTCCTAGTCCTGCCACGTTAGTGGCAGGGCAGTAGTTCCCTTTCCAATGTTCCCTTACCCACTCTAAACCACTGTTTGGACACTTGATCCTCAGTGTTTTGGAGGACAAGAAGCCTAGAAGGGTCACTAGATCTGGTGTTGCTTGATTTCCTTTGTACTCCTTTGTACTATTTTGGCACGTGCCAAAGAAGAAAATAATGTATCCCATAAGTTATGACACACGATTTGTAGTTACTAACTTAGAATGTTGTGACAACGTGTTTACACTATGTGAAGTTAGGTCAATAATGGTGTCATTAAAACATTATAAAAACGTTTTTAGACGTAATGTTAGAAACGTTGTGATATAACCACACCAGCATAAGTGTCAAACGTTGTACACACGTAACCTGTTTATTGGGAGTGTTGACAGATGTACACTGTTACTAACTATAGGACCGTTTATACTCTACCACCTTAAGGTACCATAGGTGAGTGTTGACAGATGTACACTGTTACTAACTATAGGACCGTTTATACTCTACCACCTTAAGGTACCATAGGTGAGTGTTGACAGATGTACACTGTTACTACCTATAGCACCGTTTATACTCTACCACCTTAAGGTACCATAGGTGAGAGTGTTGACAGATGTACACTGTTACTACCTATAGCACCGTTTATACTCTACCACCTTAAGGTACCATAGGTGAGAGTGTTGACAGATGTACACTGTTACTACCTATAGCACCGTTTATACTCTACCACCTTAAGGTACCATAGGTGAGAGTGTTGACAGATGTACACTGTTACTAACTATAGCACCGTTTATACTCTACCACCTTAAGGTACCATAGGTGAGAGTGTTGACAGATGTACACTGTTACTAACTATAGCACCGTTTATACTCTACCACCTTAAGGTACCATAGGTGAGAGTGTTGACAGATGTACACTGTTACTAACTATAGCACCGTTTATACTCTACCACCTTAAGGTACCATAGGTGAGAGTGTTGACAGATGTACACTGTTACTAACTATAGCACCGTTTATACTCTACCACCTTAAGGTACCATAGGTGAGAGTGTTGACAGATGTACACTGTTACTAACTATAGCACCGTTTATACTCTACCACCTTAAGGTACCATAGGTGAGAGTGTTGACAGATGTACACTGTTACTAACTATAGCACCGTTTATACTCTACCACCTTAAGGTACCATAGGTGAGAGTGTTGACAGATGTACACTGTTACTACCTATAGCACCGTTTATACTCTACCACCTTAAGGTACCATAGGTGAGAGTGTTGACAGATGTACACTGTTACTACCTATAGCACCGTTTATACTCTACCACCTTAAGGTACCATAGGTGAGAGTGTTGACAGATTTTTTTTTTTTTTTTTTTTTTTCTATGTGATTGAGGGAGGCAAAAGGCATAACTGCCTATAGCGAGTGCCTCCCCCATAGTTGAAAGAGTGACAGGGCCAAAATCAAGGGACGTTCGAGCCAAAATGCCTGGACACACGGAGTTTGAAGCAATTTAAGTCATAGGAAGAGGGAAAGACTGATTCTGGGAGAGAGTTCCAGAGCTCAGATGTTGAGTAGAAGAAAGTTTGAGAGTAACGTTTCACTCTTGGGTTGGAGAGTTGCACAGAGTAGGGGTGGGATTGAGTTGCAAGACGGGTACCACGTGCCCTACGTAAAGGAGGTGGTATGCACTGGGATAGCTCTGAGGAACACTGATTATTATAGTAGCGATAGAATAGCGAGAGAGATGCAACATTGCGGCGGAGACAGAGAGATTGCAGAGAGTTGGTGAGTGGACGGGAGTTAATGATACGAAAGGCCTTCCTTTCAACTTTGTCTAGGAGAGCGGTGTGAGAGGAACCTCCCCACACATGTGAACAATACTCAATACAAGGGCGCACTATGCCCCTGTACAGAGCAAGAAGCTGTGCAGGGGAAAAGAACCCCCTAAGGCGGTTGAGCACACCCAACTTCTGGGAGGCTGCCTTAGCAAGACTGGTAATATGGTCCTTCCAAATGAGAGCAGAAGAAAAAGAGACACCAAGAATATTGAGAGAAGATGAAGGGTTGATTTTTGTATTGTTGAAGAATAAGGGATAGTCCGCTGGGAGATCCTGACGGGTAGATAGATGGAGAAATTGGGTTTTGGAAGCATTAAAGTTAACAAGGTTTTCTCTGCCCCAATTGGAAATAGTATTTAGATCAGAATTTAAGAGTTCTATGGCTTCATTACGTTTGTCGTTGAGGGATTGCTGGCTGGGGCGTTCTGAAAAACTAATGGAGTAGTGTAAGGTTGAGTCGTCTGCGTATGAATGGATGGGAATTAAGGTACAGTTAAGGAGATCATTTATAAAAATTAGAAAGAGAATAGGAGATAGGACAGAGCCCTGAGGAACACCGGAGTTTATAGGGTGAGGAAGTGAACAATGGCCGTCCACAACCGCAGCTATGGAACGGCCGGAAATTAAATTAGAGACAAAGGCACAGATGGAGGGATAGAAACCGAAGGAGGGTAGTTTAGAAATTAAAGATTTATGCCAGACTCTATCGAAGGCTTTCGATATGTCTAGTGCAATAGAAAAAGTCTCACCGAAGTCCCGAAAGGAGGATGACCAAGAGTTAGTAAGATATGAAAGAAGATCACCAGTAGAGCGACCCTTAAGGAAGCCATACTGGCGATCTGAGAGCAGATTATGAGAAGAGAAATGCTTAAGAAATTTGGAAGCAAGAATAGTTTCAAAAACTTTAGAAAGACAAGAGATAAGAGCAATTGGACGATAGTTGGAGGGTTGAGAGCGGTCACCCTTCTTTGGGACAGGTTGAATGTGAGCAAACTTCCAGCATGAAGGGAAGACGTTAGAGGATAGACAGAGACGAAAGAGTTTGCCTAGGCAGGGAGTCAGCACGGAAGCACAGTTTTTGAGAACAACAGGAGGAACACCGTCCGGACCGTACGCCTTATTAGTGTTAAGCCCAGAGAGGGTAGAAAGTACATCTTTAGAAGAGATTAGGATATTAGGCATAAGTAAGAGAGAGGAGGGCGGAGAAGGAGGAATAGCACCGGAATCATCCAAGGTGGAGTTTCTAGCAAAAGTTTGAGCGAAGAGTTTAGCTTTGTCAGAGGAAGAAGTGATGGTTGTGCCATCAGAGTGGGAAAGGGGAGGGAAAGACGAGGAAGAGAAATTGTTGGAGAGGTTTTTGGCTAGATGCCAGAAAGCTTGGGAAGAGCTAGAGTTGGATAGTTCAGTGCATTTATTATTGATGAAAGAGTGTTTGGCAAGTCGAAGAACAGATTTGGCTTGATTCCGGGCAGAAACATATGAAGAATGAGAGTCTTGAGTTTTAAGGCGTCGGTACCGTTTGAATGCTTCCTCCTTATTGTGGACAGCAGTAGAACAGGCGTGAGTAAACCAAGATTTTTTAGCATTAGTCTGAGAGAAAGAGAATGGAATGTATGCTTCCATGCCCGATAGGATTACCTCGGTAATGCGTTCAGCACTCTCCGAGGGTCCTCGGCCATGGAAGCAGAAATCATTCCATGGGAAATCAAAGAAGTACTGCCGAAGAGCCTCCCAGTCGGCAGCGCCAAAGTGCCACAAGCGCCGCCGGCTAGGAGGATCGGGTGGCTGTACTGGAGAGATAGGACAGGTGACAGAGATAAGTTTATGGTCGGAGGAGCCCAAAGGAGAGAAAAGATCGACAGTATAAGAAGAAGGGTTAGAAGTTAGAAACAGGTCAAGAATGTTGGGCCGATCTCCGATGCGATCCGGGATACGGGTGGGTTGCTGAACTAACTGCTCTAGGTCATTTAGGATAGAAAAGACGTAGGCTTGTTCACCAGGTGGATCAGTAGTGTGAGAGGAGAGCCATTGGCGGTGGTGAACGTTGAAATCTCCTAAGATGGAGATTTCTGAGAAAGGAGAAATGGATAGAATGTGTTCCACTGTAGAGTTTAGATAGTCAAAGAATTTAGGAAAGTTGGAAGAGTTAGGGGAAAGATAGACAGCACAGAAATATTTAGTAAGAGAATGACAGGAAAGTTTGAGCCATAAAGTTGAGAATTCAGAGGAGTCGAAATCGGGAACACGAGAGCAAGTGAGTTTGTTGTGCACATATGCACAACATCCGCCATTGGCTTTGAAACTAGGATAGAGAAAGTAGGAGGATACAGAAAAGGGGTTGCTGGATGTTGCTACAGACACCTGGGTTTCGGTGAGGAAGAGAAGATCAGGTTTGTAGGAGGAGAGATGGTGCTCAACAGAGTGAAAGTTAGAGGAAAGTCCGCGAATGTTGCAGAAATTAATAGAAAGAGTAACAGGCCGAGGTCCAGGTAATTGTGTGGGGTCGTCAGGGGATGGTCGGTCGGGTGAGGGGGCATTTATGGTCCCCCCCCCTGGGGACTCCGAGGCTGGGCTAAAATTCATAATTTTTTTTTTTTTAATTTTGGTGTGGAGGAATGAAGTGTGGTGTGCATGTTTAGTGTAGTGAAGTGGATAGGAGGAGGAGGTGTTTGTGAGAGCTAGCTGGATTGCTCTCAGTGTAAATGAGGCACAAAGAAAATCAGTAAGAGAGGCCAAGCAAATGAAACAGGAGTTCCAGCGACTCTTTATCACATGCCTATAACCTCACCTGGGTCTAGCCCTGATCGATTGGTGCCTACCTATTGGTGTACAGATGTACACTGTTACTACCTATAGCACCGTTTATACTCTACCACCTTAAGGTACCATAGGTGAGAGTGTTGACAGATGTACACTGTTACTACCTATAGCACCGTTTATACTCTACCACCTTAAGGTACCATAGGTGAGAGTGTTGACAGATGTACACTGTTACTACCTATAGCACCGTTTATACTCTACTACCTTAAGGTACCATAGGTGAGAGTGTTGATAGATGTACACTGTTACTAACTATAGCACCGTTTATACTCTACCACCTTAAGGTACCATAGGTGAGAGTGTTGATAGATGTACACTGTTACTAACTATAGCACCGTTTATACTCTACCACCTTAAGGTACCATAGGTGAGAGTGTTGATAGATGTACACTGTTACTAACTATAGGACCGTTTATACTCTACCACCTTAAGGTACCATAGGTGAGAGTGTTGATAGATGTACACTGTTACTAACTATAGCACCGTTTATACTCTACCACCTTAAGGTACCATAGGTGAGAGTGTTGACAGATGTACACTGTTACTAACTATAGCACCGTTTATACTCTACCACCTTAAGGTACCATAGGTGAGAGTGTTGACAGATGTACACTGTTACTAACTATAGCACCGTTTATACTCTACCACCTTAAGGTACCATAGGTGAGAGTGTTGACAGATGTACACTGTTACTACCTATAGCACCGTTTATACTCTACCACCTTAAGGTACCATAGGTGAGAGTGTTGACAGATGTACACTGTTACTACCTATAGCACCGTTTATACTCTACCACCTTAAGGTACCATAGGTGAGAGTGTTGACAGATTTTTTTTTTTTTTTTTTTTTTTCTATGTGATTGAGGGAGGCAAAAGGCATAACTGCCTATAGCGAGTGCCTCCCCCATAGTTGAAAGAGTGACAGGGCCAAAATCAAGGGACGTTCGAGCCAAAATGCCTGGACACACGGAGTTTGAAGCAATTTAAGTCATAGGAAGAGGGAAAGACTGATTCTGGGAGAGAGTTCCAGAGCTCAGATGTTGAGTAGAAGAAAGTTTGAGAGTAACGTTTCACTCTTGGGTTGGAGAGTTGCACAGAGTAGGGGTGGGATTGAGTTGCAAGACGGGTACCACGTGCCCTACGTAAAGGAGGTGGTATGCACTGGGATAGCTCTGAGGAACACTGATTATTATAGTAGCGATAGAATAGCGAGAGAGATGCAACATTGCGGCGGAGACAGAGAGATTGCAGAGAGTTGGTGAGTGGACGGGAGTTAATGATACGAAAGGCCTTCCTTTCAACTTTGTCTAGGAGAGCGGTGTGAGAGGAACCTCCCCACACATGTGAACAATACTCAATACAAGGGCGCACTATGCCCCTGTACAGAGCAAGAAGCTGTGCAGGGGAAAAGAACCCCCTAAGGCGGTTGAGCACACCCAACTTCTGGGAGGCTGCCTTAGCAAGACTGGTAATATGGTCCTTCCAAATGAGAGCAGAAGAAAAAGAGACACCAAGAATATTGAGAGAAGATGAAGGGTTGATTTTTGTATTGTTGAAGAATAAGGGATAGTCCGCTGGGAGATCCTGACGGGTAGATAGATGGAGAAATTGGGTTTTGGAAGCATTAAAGTTAACAAGGTTTTCTCTGCCCCAATTGGAAATAGTATTTAGATCAGAATTTAAGAGTTCTATGGCTTCATTACGTTTGTCGTTGAGGGATTGCTGGCTGGGGCGTTCTGAAAAACTAATGGAGTAGTGTAAGGTTGAGTCGTCTGCGTATGAATGGATGGGAATTAAGGTACAGTTAAGGAGATCATTTATAAAAATTAGAAAGAGAATAGGAGATAGGACAGAGCCCTGAGGAACACCGGAGTTTATAGGGTGAGGAAGTGAACAATGGCCGTCCACAACCGCAGCTATGGAACGGCCGGAAATTAAATTAGAGACAAAGGCACAGATGGAGGGATAGAAACCGAAGGAGGGTAGTTTAGAAATTAAAGATTTATGCCAGACTCTATCGAAGGCTTTCGATATGTCTAGTGCAATAGAAAAAGTCTCACCGAAGTCCCGAAAGGAGGATGACCAAGAGTTAGTAAGATATGAAAGAAGATCACCAGTAGAGCGACCCTTAAGGAAGCCATACTGGCGATCTGAGAGCAGATTATGAGAAGAGAAATGCTTAAGAAATTTGGAAGCAAGAATAGTTTCAAAAACTTTAGAAAGACAAGAGATAAGAGCAATTGGACGATAGTTGGAGGGTTGAGAGCGGTCACCCTTCTTTGGGACAGGTTGAATGTGAGCAAACTTCCAGCATGAAGGGAAGACGTTAGAGGATAGACAGAGACGAAAGAGTTTGCCTAGGCAGGGAGTCAGCACGGAAGCACAGTTTTTGAGAACAACAGGAGGAACACCGTCCGGACCGTACGCCTTATTAGTGTTAAGCCCAGAGAGGGTAGAAAGTACATCTTTAGAAGAGATTAGGATATTAGGCATAAGTAAGAGAGAGGAGGGCGGAGAAGGAGGAATAGCACCGGAATCATCCAAGGTGGAGTTTCTAGCAAAAGTTTGAGCGAAGAGTTTAGCTTTGTCAGAGGAAGAAGTGATGGTTGTGCCATCAGAGTGGGAAAGGGGAGGGAAAGACGAGGAAGAGAAATTGTTGGAGAGGTTTTTGGCTAGATGCCAGAAAGCTTGGGAAGAGCTAGAGTTGGATAGTTCAGTGCATTTATTATTGATGAAAGAGTGTTTGGCAAGTCGAAGAACAGATTTGGCTTGATTCCGGGCAGAAACATATGAAGAATGAGAGTCTTGAGTTTTAAGGCGTCGGTACCGTTTGAATGCTTCCTCCTTATTGTGGACAGCAGTAGAACAGGCGTGAGTAAACCAAGATTTTTTAGCATTAGTCTGAGAGAAAGAGAATGGAATGTATGCTTCCATGCCCGATAGGATTACCTCGGTAATGCGTTCAGCACTCTCCGAGGGTCCTCGGCCATGGAAGCAGAAATCATTCCATGGGAAATCAAAGAAGTACTGCCGAAGAGCCTCCCAGTCGGCAGCGCCAAAGTGCCACAAGCGCCGCCGGCTAGGAGGATCGGGTGGCTGTACTGGAGAGATAGGACAGGTGACAGAGATAAGTTTATGGTCGGAGGAGCCCAAAGGAGAGAAAAGATCGACAGTATAAGAAGAAGGGTTAGAAGTTAGAAACAGGTCAAGAATGTTGGGCCGATCTCCGATGCGATCCGGGATACGGGTGGGTTGCTGAACTAACTGCTCTAGGTCATTTAGGATAGAAAAGACGTAGGCTTGTTCACCAGGTGGATCAGTAGTGTGAGAGGAGAGCCATTGGCGGTGGTGAACGTTGAAATCTCCTAAGATGGAGATTTCTGAGAAAGGAGAAATGGATAGAATGTGTTCCACTGTAGAGTTTAGATAGTCAAAGAATTTAGGAAAGTTGGTAGAGTTAGGGGAAAGATAGACAGCACAGAAATATTTAGTAAGAGAATGACAGGAAAGTTTGAGCCATAAAGTTGAGAATTCAGAGGAGTCGAAATCGGGAACACGAGAGCAAGTGAGTTTGTTGTGCACATATGCACAACATCCGCCATTGGCTTTGAAACTAGGATAGAGAAAGTAGGAGGATACAGAAAAGGGGTTGCTGGATGTTGCGACAGACACCAAGTTAATGGGTTATAATTATTATTAGCCGGCAGCCATATGTAATTTCGCGAAGCGATCGGACACCGGCCCTTTATTCTCTCAATCACCACCATACAGCCAACAACTGTTCACAGTACACACTACTGTACACTACTGTTCACTACTGTACACAGCAGTTTTTCAACATCATAGTAAGTGTCGGGAATTTAGATAAAGAGGTTAAATTGCATATCACTGGTACATGAAAATATCCCAACAAATAGTTATATAATAATTACCAATACGGCGAAGTTAATAGATGGAGTCCGGTCCTATTTCACACTGCTAATTCAATTGCATGACATGTAGGAATGTTCACATAATACAATATCGATACAATGAACTTAGCTTAGAGGACTGGTGATGTAGGACTGTTACATATTATCAATAGTAGTTCATGGCGGATTAAAGGAGAGTCAAGAGCCGGGGGGGAAGTTGTTGGCTGTATGGTGGTGATTGAGAGAATAAAGGGCCGGTGTCCGATCGCTTCGCGAAATTACATATGGCTGCCGGCTAATAATAATTATAACCCATAACTTGGTTTAATGATACATCTAGAGGTGATGTAGATATTTATACATAACAGTTAATATTTAACCTACACTTAATAATAAACTACAATACACAAAGAACTAGCCGAAATCGTACATGCGATACGATACCGCCAAATTCAAATGCCCTATTGGACCTAAACTGTCGGGATCATTACCCTATTCCCGACATACTGCCCACCACCAAAAACAATATACAGTAACTATATACAGAAAACAAAGGACAACTAAGATTCAAAGATCACCTTGTTTGATCTTAGATCTCCAAAGATCCACGGAACTCATAGCCGCCCTCCTTTTGGGGCGAGCGCCACCTGAAGCCAGAGGAGGATCATCCTTCTCATCATCAACTGCCCCACCCTGAGGAGCACTGTCACCAGCACTCTCCCGCGGAGGGGTATCAGTAGAGACGCCAGTATCATCCGGCAGTTCTACATCCTGCTCCAAGGGATATAACCTTACGACTGGACGAGTAGTAACCCCCGTCGAAGTTCGTAATCTAAAGACCATCAATGCCCTGGAACAAATCGACAATCCTCCCAAGCTTCCAAAATAACCTAGGACGCTCATCATGAATCAGTACGATATCCCCGATACAAGGTCATCTTTGATTCGTCCCTTTGATCATATTGGAGTGACGCTCGCGAAGAGACAGCAAATATTCTTGGGTCCACCTTTTCCATAGATCGTCCGACACCTTGTTCACATACTGGAAGCGACGACGGGTGGCGTCAGCATCGCCGAACGTAGGGTCTTGTGGATCTTCATCGGTTACTGACGATCTAGGAAAGGTATTAAGGGTTCGTCCACGTGTTAGCATAGAAGGCGAAATGGGTAAGAGGTCATCAACATCTGCCGAGGTATAGGTCAAGGGCCTGTCGTTGACTGACATCTCAATCTCTATTAAGATGGTTTGCAACTCCCTTCTGGTCACCAGTGTCCTTCCTAATACCTTCTTCATGGCAAATTTTACAATACCGATTGTTCTCTCCCAAATCGCCCCGAACCATGGTGCACGTGCTGGTATAAATTTCCACTGACAACCCTTTCCAGTGAGGGTAGCCACAACTTGCGGGTCATCCATTAAACTCTGGAGATACTTAGAGGCCCCGACAAAACAAGTCGCATTATCGCTCATAATAATTTGAGGGAAACCATTGCGGCCTGCAAAGCGTCTTAGAGTATGCAAAAACCCCTCCCTGGATAGGTCGTCAATCAATTCAATATGAATCGCTCTGGTTACCGCATATGTGCATAGAACGGCATATACCTTTATGATATTACCGGGCGATTCTCTAACTTGAATCGCTCCGGTGTTGTCTATCCCGGTTACCTGAAATGGTTCAGTCCTTTTTACCCTGAACTCAGGTAAGGGAGGTAGATCTACTGGGGAGTAAGGCTTACCCAGTAATCTTTTACAGATAGTACAGCTATTGTGGATCCCTTTAATTGCTTGTCGCATCTTAGGGATTTACCAACGTTGTCGCATTATATGCCAGAACATAATTTACGCCAAAATGTAGGAAGGTCCTATGGCATTGGCGAATCAACAGATTGGTAATCAAATGAGAGGAGCTAAGGAGGAGAGGATATTTCGCAGAATCAATAACGTCCGCCTTTTGTATCCTGCCTCTACACTTAATTATGCCTCCTTCCATATATAATCCTAGCTGCCTCAATAAGTTAGAGGGTTTGGCCTTTGACTCCTTGCTCAGGATTTGATGTTCAGTAAGATAAGATTCCCTTTGTACTAAACATATTAGTTTCGCTTCTGCTGATCTCAATTCATGGAGTCTGATATGCTTCGAATCTTCACTAAGGAAAGACCCGTGAGCCCGACTTCTCATGTTGTTAATGAAACGGTATATCCATGCAAATACCCGTATTACTTGATCATAGCTGCCGTAACGTTCCCACTCTACCAACTTGTTATCCTGATGTGTAGTACTCCCAGTCAAACTACTTAACACATCATCTTGGGGCCGACTTGAAGGATCAGATATGCATTCCTTGAAATCCTGAGGCCATTCAGTTGTAGATATAAGCCATGGAGGTCCATGCCACCAAATAGAGGACGACATAAACTGTTGCGCCGAGATCCCCTGGGAAATTATGTCACTGGGGTTATCCTTGGTGCTCACATAGCAAAATTTAGCAGTAGGAACTAAGTTATGTATCTCATCAGTGCGATTGGACACATAAACAGGTAACACCTTCTGGCTGTGTACCCAAGAAAGTGCTATCTGACTGTCGCTCCAGACATAGACGTTATTAATCCGCAGTACGTCTGTATAAGCATCCAGCGTATACTTTATTAGACGAGCAGACAGAAGCAATGCAGTAAGTTCTAATTTACGAACCGTAATTTTCTTAATAGGTGCTACCTTGGCCTTTGCTATAGCTAGTTTTGCTTCACTACCATTGCATAAATAGATGGCAGTACCGTATGCACTATTACTAGCATCAGAAAAGGCATGTAGATCCATCTGTTGACCACTAATAACCTGACGATTAAGTTGGACCTTGCAACATGTGGAAAGGTCCGACCGAATTAACCGCCAAGTATCTTGTAACTCAGTCGGGAGTGGCATGTCCCAATCTAGCTTTAGCCGCCACAGTTGCTGTAAAAACATACGAGCGCGGGTAGTTACAGGCAGCAAATAACCTAGGGGATCAAACAACCTCGCTAACAAGCTTAAGCAGTTTCGCTTGGTCATAATCTCACTGCCGCATGGGGTGTGACAGAAGGATATACAATCTGTGGTAGTGTCCCATTTGTGGCCTAAATACTTCACCTCACTATTCTCAGTAGCTACACCGTCAGAAGCAAATTGACCTTTCAAAAGATCACTATTAGTGGCCCATTCTCTCAAGTATAGATGAGCCTTGGCAAATATATCGCGAATCTCCCAGCATCTTTCGAGCAATAAATCTTCATCGTCCCCAGTGCCTTGAAGATTGTCCACATAGATCCCCTGCTTGATCTCATTCTTGAAGTCAGGATCCAGTCCAGCCTCCTCAAGATGTGGCAAGATAGTAGCGTTGAGAAGGAACTGGGTTATAGGTCGCCCCAAATAAGATGACTCTGAACCTGTAGACCAGATACTCTGAATCTAGATCCATTGAGTCCCGTGGCCATAAAAATCTTGTCGAGTCCCTGTCTTCACGATGGAGTTGAAGCATCAGGAAGGCCTTCTCAATATCGGTGACCCATGCAAACTTATGACATCTGAAGCGCAACATAATTTGCACAAGATCAGAGACCAGGGACGGACCCGTGTACAGACAATCATTCAGTCTATAGGAGCGATCACTGGATTTAGCAGAGCAGTCATACACAATACGAACAGGAGTGGTGGAACTGTCCTTTTTAATCCCATGGTGAGCAAGGTAATGGATGTTTTCCCCATACTCACTGAGATCTACTCTTTCCACAAATCCACGTTGTACCTGCTCGTTTAGTACTGCCGCATAAGTCTCGTAATAATTTGAATTCTTGACAAACTGCTTCTGAAGGCCACGTAATCTACCAAGTGCTAGATGGAAATTAGTAGGTAATTTACTTTTATTATCATTCCAAGGGAGCCTTACCACATACTGACCCCTGCCAGAGTCATATGTTACAGTCGCTTCATATGAGCTCAACGCTAGCTTGGACTCCCGATCAAGTTCATGTAGGTCAATTCCAATATTGTCCAAGTCCCATAGCTTATTTATATCAGTACATGTATTATCAGGCACATTTGGCCTAATATATTTATCTATGGGGCTTACTGCTACCTTGATGGCCGTAACCACCTCCACCTGTGTGTCTTGAGAGGAAGT
Organism: Lithodes maja; assembly: GCA_037953745.1. Lineage (NCBI taxonomy): Eukaryota > Metazoa > Arthropoda > Malacostraca > Decapoda > Lithodidae > Lithodes > Lithodes maja. The sequence goes on from JBAKBP010008314.1 coordinate 38,441, forward strand.
GGCATAGGATCCAGAAATGGCATACTCTTGGATCGTGGGGAGCATTATTAGCTTATCTACCCGCCGATATCCAGGGTGAACCAGGTCGTAGTAATAATCAGCTCCGACCAGTAGCATAATTCCATTGTTAGCAGAGAGTTGATCATCAACCAGTTTATAACCCTTGCTTCTGAGATATTTCAAATGTGGTTGAATCTCTGATGCTATATAGAAACTGGGTAGTTTGCCGACCACAACAGCCTTGAAACCTTTCTTCTATAAACATAGGACATTTCCACTACTTCATTGTCACTGGAATCTACTTCACCAGTGAAACCATGGAGACGCAAATTATCTTGACCCTTGCTGGTACACTTGAGCTGGGGTAATGATGACTGCAGAACGAATGACCTCTGTGAGCACTGGTCAAGTAAGGTGCGCGTCATTGTAGGCTTATTATTACTCCCCACTACTGGCAGCATCATAGTAGGAAGCAATTGACATTCCCGAGAAGCAATGGACATGGCAGATACTTTATTACCCTCGCTTTTACCTTTCTCATGTGACTCTTTGGTGGTTCTCCCCTTTTCTTTGCCGTCGTGCCGATCAGACTGGGTGCAAAGGGAAAACTAATGTTTCCCCTTGCAATACTTACAAGGTTTGATGTAGAAATTGATGCAAGTACTGTTGAAGTGGTCTCTTGCCAGACAGCTGGTACATAAATAAATTAAGCGATTTAGCCTTGCCAATTTTCTGTGTAGCCTTAGGATACTTAGGACACTGGTACCACAGATGACCGTGGACACTGCACAACTTGCATCCTAATGATATTGGCCTTTTCTGTTTAGGAGAAGTCTGTACCGGGAAAGCTGCAGTGGATGGCAACATCTCCACGGGTCGGTAGTGTCCAGTACTCTCCAGGTTAAACACTTCAGTCTGGTACACCTGCACCAACGCTTCCAAGTTTAGTGGAGAGTCGCTTAGTTGTCGTCTTACGATTTCCTTTAGGGGAGAGGGTATCTTGTTCAAGATATTTACACTAAATATTTCCTCCTTGGTGATGGCCATTGTCTCCATAGATCGGAGGAGGCTCTCAGAGGAGGCATAGTACTCCTTTAGGTCTGTCACATCATAGGATGGAGGATCTAGAGTGAAGAATTTAGTAATTAATGCGGTCTTGATGACTTCCTCTCTCCCGTAAGTTTTTCCCGTATTTCAGCAACTCCACTGCAGACTCGTAGCTTGTAGCTTCTACCCATCGATCAACTTCAATGCCTCCCCTTTCAATTGGCCACGGAGATAGGTGAACCTTTGGATGAATGTGAGTGTTTTATTCCGATGGACGGAACACTCAAAGATATCACAAAATCCAGTCCAGATAGTCGAATCCCCGGAAAAGGTAGGCAAAGTAAGCTTCGGCTGGTTAAAAACCAGTCGCCTTTGGTGTACCGGTATCCTTAACAGGGTGTGTTTCTTGTGTGGAAGATAGTCTGGCTAAGGCTGTATAAACATCCTCAACGTACTCAAGATCTGCTGAAATTTCTTCTTCCACATCGTAAATACTTGTCAATAATCCTGCTGAGCATAATTATCATAAGTGGCTAGCAATTTAGTTACAGTAGCAAATTTACCCTTAATTTAATCAGCCGAGGCACTTAATAAAAATTCATCAAGATCTCTTAAACTACTATTTAAACTTCCCTTCATCTCTCCCTTCAGAATCTTAAGTTTCTTTAAATCTGTCATCGTTAAGGTCTGAATCTAGGCTATTAACTTTCTAAACTATAAAGCAAACTAGTTACACAAATTAATTTAAATTAAAAAGTGTGGCAATAGCATTGCCACTCCCAATTTGGAAACGGTCATTAGGCTACTAGCTGCAGTAGGATGAATTAATTGAGCAAATTGACAAATAGCAGAAACAAACTAGGGCTAGAGAAAGAAGGGTAAATGAAAAGAACTGACTAGTAATAAGTATTAGGCCTAGCCCAGCTGCCCATCCCACAATCATGAGGTCTGTTCGCTGTCAATCGCTCAGGAATCAACAGAGACCGAACCCCATGACCGTAATTAGGCAACTAGGCTATAACATTTAATTAAATGAGAACCCTCCCTGCCGGCAAAACCAATAAAGAGTCCCATAATTCCTAAACATATAGAACACAACAGGCCTACCTATCTATCTATCTATATGCTCAGGCCCAATCCCCATTTTGGGGGTAGCCGACTCAAGACAGAGCAAGAACAGGGAAAACACAAACACAACATAAAAACAATGAATAAACACAGATAAAAAGCACAAACTCACACACATCCAGGTCACCCAGGAGAAGACCCAGAGACCAGGGTCACCAAGGTCGCTCCAGCACTCCGCCGGCCCCCGACCACCCGGAGAGGTTCCGATCTCGGCAGGCAGACATGCAGCGGAGTCAAAGCTACAAGCCCTCCCACCACACTTCCAGGCGCACCCTTCATATTAATCGTCTCCCCGGGCCAGGCGCCTGATGGACTATTATCTAGTCCAACTTGCGCCCGACTCCTTACTCCAAATGACCACGTGTTCGCTCAACTATTCACAAGCATTCTCCATTCACTCCTGTCCACCACCACTTCCCCTGCCTGATCTATAGTCATTCCTCTATCATCCAAAGCTTTTCTTACACAGTCTCTCCATCTCAATGGGGGTCTTCCTGCCCTTCTATCTCCCCTTGTACCTGACTCACATATTATCTTTGTAAGCCTTTCATCTCCCATTCGTTCAACATGACCATACCAGCTCAGCACCCTTCTGTCCACTCTGGCTGTTCACAGGCCACAGGCCTGTCCACAGGCCTACCACCAAAGCGAAATGAATAGCTACCACAGACACCTGCAGGCCTAGCCTAGCTCAACCGCGCGGAATGGAACCAAACAAAAAAAAGCCCACACCCAGCGCTAGCCCAACAAACCCTCCAAGAACGGCAGGGAGCACAACGTCCAAAAAACCGTGAAATTGCAAGGAAGTGAGCTCTATCGGCTTCAGAATGGCTGGCTAAATAATACCCTCCTCTTCGTGGGGATATTATGCTTGATCTTCCGACCTGGTGTGTTGGGGCGTTGACTCGTTGGCGAGCTCTTTCATCCTTGTTCCGGCGTGACTTGATCCAGGTGCTGTGACTTGTCGGCTTGGAGTATTCATCTTCGCCTTGTTCTGGGGTATGGGCGATGCCTCTTGTTGGCGTTTTCGCGGTATTTTATTTCCGTCTTCCTCATGTAAGGCCCGTCCCTGGGCCTGAAGTGCGAAAGTTAAGATGTTTCCCTTAGAGCTTATTAAACAGAGTTGCTGGAGGTACTTCCATCATTTCCTGGATCTGTTGTCAGGAGTTTTGGTGGGGTGTATCTGGACAGTAATATGAGCCTTGGTATTGGGTTGCCATGATGCTGCGAACATTTCGTCCGGGTATCTCATCCGGATGGCATTGGCGGCGCCGTCGGACCATTTCACTCTCTTGATAAAGGGCGTAGTTGACATGGTGGCGGCTGAGGTAGATAGGAAGTCGGCAGGGGTGTTGTCCGTGGTGGTGGGGGCTGGTTGAATGACCTTCCTAGCTCCATCAGCCGGAAGGTCATGACCTCTTGCGGACACAAAAGTAGCAGGTAGGCTGGTTGGTTGGCAGGGGGGCAAGTTTTGTGTGTGTGGAGCAGAATTTGTGTTAGTTTCAGGGTGTATTTGATGGATTTCTGGTTGCTGGAGAAGGCGAATTGTTTTTATTTGGTGGTGATGGTATGGATGTGTGTCAGGAGTTTGGATTGCTGACAATGTCTGTGTGAATCGGTCGGGTGGTTTGCTTAATCGACCTGTTTTAGTGCGAATAGTTCCGCGGAGAGGTGTTTCAGTACTGGTGGTGGATGATGGCGACGGGGATGGTGGTTTAGGATTGAGAGTGGGAGGGGGACGAGATAGAGGTTTTGGAGTATAAGTTGGAGAGTGTGCTGATGTTGGAGATAGAGGTGTTTTTTGTATGGTCGAAGGAAATGGAGATGTAGTTGGAGGAGCTAGACGAGGTGGTGTTGTGATTTGTCGGGGTAAGGAAAATGAAGTTGAGGGTTGAGAGGGTGAATATGGGGTAAGGGTAGGAGGGGAAGGTGAATTTTGCGGGGTGGAAGGGAGAGACATTGTTTTTGGCAGGTGAGGCGGAGATGTTGATGAGGTTATACGAGGTGAGGATGTTGTTTGTAGGGGAATAGTTGGTTTTGGGAGTGGCGGAACTTTAGTTTTGATGGGTAAAGGCTGGGGAAGATGATGTTGACGGGAGGAAGAAGGTGATCTGGAAGTGGAGCGTGGATGGGCAGAGGAGGAGGTTGACTTGGGGGGTGAGGTGAGTGGTGACGTCATTGGGCGGCGTTTCTGTGCAGGTGGGGAGGTTGTGGGTGAGGATTCTGGAGAATGATGAGGCAGGGGGGTTGGGTTTTTTCTCTGTTTGGACCTGAAGGGTGTGGGAACAGATAACACAAGAATACATGGATTACTACTTCTCCATTCTCCCATGGGTATATTGTAATTTGGGGAGAACAGATAACACAAGAATACATGGGTGATCATAACGTTTGTTTATTATTGGGTATACAGGTTTATGATAACATTACTTAAAAGAAAATACAATTGCAAGGAAGTGAGCTCAACCGGCTTCAGAATGGCGGGCTAAATAATACCCTCCTCTTCGTGGGGGTATTATGCTTGATGTTCTGACCTAGGGTGTTGGGGCGTTGACTCGTTGGTGAGCTCTTTCGTCCTTGTTCCGGCGTGACTTGATCCAATGCTGCGACTCGTCGGCTTGGAGTATTCATCTTCGCCTTCTTCTGGGGTATGGGCGATGCCTCTTGTTGGCGTTTTCGCGGTATTTTAATAACTAAATAACATTATAATTTTTTAACCGTTGTCTAGCGGGGGGTTTTGGGCTTATTTGGGCATATTCAGGCCCTCCTGAATGATAAATCAAGTATCTGCATGAAACGAAATGTATTCAGCCAAAAACTAGGCGCTAAAAGCTTCAAAATGAGACCAGAACGAGCAATGTAGCACTCGTGGTTCTCATACAGTGGTACCAGTAACATGGGAGTTTAGCGTATAGCGGTATATTTTTTCCAGCTACGCTCACTACTGACTACACTGCCGGCCTCTCGAGAACACAGGGAGGGCGAGTCAGTGGGCGGTGATAGGCCCTGGGAGTCGGACGTGTGGCCCGCTGCATTCCCGGCCATTTGCACTCGATTATAATCCTTTAAAAACCTTAATAATGCTCCTAACTTGCTGCAAATTGGCGCCCGGCTATAGCCGGGCACCGCCAGTTAAGGGTTAAAGGACTGGAGTTCTCCAAAAGGTACTCTTGTCACAACGCTATTCTTAACCTACAGTATGCAGGGTTAATAATCCAGATGGGTTGATTGACTCTTAAGTCTTATTATAACTAACTTATAATAATTTTACTTTTACTCCATTTAACTGCTATAAATTGATTCCCTCGTTCCTTCTGTTTTGGTGGTGTTAACTGTATTTAGTGATTGTATGGCACTCCTTATGATGGCTTCATGTAGGCCGAAAACTCGAGAACATAGATGGCTCCAAGCCTCTTATCCCAACATATTCTTCTACTATGTATCTATCTATCTATATATATATATATATACTGTATATATTATACTGTATATACTGTATATATATAGTATATACAGTATATACCGTATACAGTATATAACCTTCATATATTTATATAATGTTTTCTCTCTAGACCTCCATTAAGATAAACAAAATACGCCAAAGACCCCCATTTGAGACAAATATGTGTTTTTGTTTCGGTAGAAAGGTTAGATTCTTCTACAATTGCTGGCTCGGTATCGCTTGCTCGAAGGCAATTGTCACCTAGGTGGTACGAAAGTTCTAAAATCGCCAAACTGTTGGGGCAAATGTCTTAAAATCTTAAAATTAATGGTAAGAAACATGAGGAAGAAGTTGGTCCAGAAAGGGGGCCCTCCCCCCCTTTAATTTATTCAGAGGTACAAGAGTTCGCTCAAGACAAGTTCAAGCGGTCGTGGTGAAGTTATGAATTTAGATTGGAATATTACCTTGTGCCTACACTGTTGGAGTTTGGAATATTACCTTGTGCCTACACTGTTGGAGTTTGGAATATTACCTTGTGCCTACACTGTTGGAGTTTGGAATATTACCTTGTGCCTACACTGTTGGAGTTTGGAATATTACCTTGTGCCTACACTGTTGGAGTTTGGAATATTACCTTGTGCCTACACTGTTGGAGTTTGGAATATTACCTGGTGCCTACACTGTTGGAGTTTGGAATATTACCTTGTGCCTACACTGTTGGAGTTTGGAATATTACCTTGTGCCTACACTGTTGGAGTTTGGAATATTACCTTATGCCTACACTGTTGGAGTTTGGAATATTACCTTGTGCCTACACTGTTGGAGTTTGGAATATTACCTTGTGCCTACACTGTTGGAGTTTCTCTCATGCATATAAACAAATATAATTATGTATATATATATATATATTTTCCCTGGCATATACATAAACACACTCACGCACACAAACACATAAGCGATTTTTTTTCTTGTGTTCTATGTGTATGGAGACAACATGCAAATCTGCCTGTAACAAGTGTCCCCCCCAAAGATGAAAGAATGATTCAAGGTACGTTAAAGTCAAAATGTCTGGGCACACAGAGGTTGAAGCAGTTTAAGTCATAGGATAAAGGAAAGACAGATTGAGGGAGAGAGTTCCTAAGAATACTTTTTGAGTATAAGAAAGACTGGGATAATCTGTTCACCCTTGGGTTAGAGAGTTGGACAGAATAGGAGTGGGAGTGAATTGAAAGGCAGGTGCCCCCCACTCTCCGTAAGGAAGTTGAGGATACAACCGCAGATTATACGTTCTTATTAATACATTTAACACTTTTTAGCCAAAATAATACTATCCAGATAAAACTTAACCTAATCTAACCTGCCTAACATAACTTAGCCCTAAACTAACCTAAAACACATGCTATATATTTTAGCAATGTGTGTGCACTTTAACCCTTATTTAGCGGGTTTTTTTGGGCTTATTTGGGCATATTCAGACCCTCCTGCATGATAAATCAAGTATCTGCATGAAAAAAAATATATATTTAGCAAAAAAATAGGCGGTAAAAGCTTCAAAATGAGACCAGAACGAGCTACGTAGCACTCGTGGTTCTCATACAGTGATACCAGTAACATGGGAGTTTAGCGTATAGCGGCATATTTTTCCCAGCTATGCTCACTACTGGCTACACTGCCGGCCTCTCGAGAACACAGGGAACATGAGTTAATGGGCGGCGGTAAGCCCTGGGAGTCGGCTGTCTGGCTCGCTGCGCTCCCGGCTATTTGCACTCGATTTTAACCCTTTAAATGCCTTAATAATGCTCCTAACTTGCTGCAAATTGGAACCGGACTTAAGTTCGACCCAGATCTTTAACCTCTCGGCTGCACATGGGGGGTATGAGACACCACACTCCTGTGCTGATGTATTTGAGCTGTTCCCATCACTAACATCGTTATTTTACCATAAATAGCATTAATACTTATCCATATGCGCCTATTATAGGTTGATTATAAAGGTATTAACCTGTTACAACAATAAAACAAGTGGAAACAGTGTTTGGATGGTCAAAATCGGTGATACAGGACGGGAGTTACATAATGTATGGCTGAGGCAACCTCCCTGCCCTCCACCCCTCTCTTTGTCTGAAGAGACACTGTTCCGCAATAGTCTCTCTCTCGCTCTTTCCGACGCTTGGTAACAGTGATGACAACGCCCTGCTACCAACTCGCTAATGTTAGCACAAAAATTAACCACAGAATAAGGGAATAACAGGGAAAATAGGTGATAACTGAAGGAGGGGAGGAAAGTGGGGAAGGAGGGGAGGTGGAGGATTGATATTTGGCATGGCCCAGGGGCAATTTTTTTTTTTTTTTTTTTTTGTGTTTTAAATGGATTTTTTTTCCCCCTTACTCTTAACCTCTGAAGTGCGCATGGCGGGTATGAGACACCTCTGCCTGTGCGCACGTATTTGAGTTGTTTCCATCACTAAAATATTTATTTTACCTTAAATAGCATTAATACTAATCCATATGCGCCTATTATAGGTTGATTATAAAGGTATTAACCCTTTGGCTCACCTATAGTTTCCAATCAAAGTTTTTCCCACTCCCAAAGTATATCTCAGCTCACTCAGAGCCAGTTTTGTGCCCGGCGATAATTTGTTTCTGTGACGTTTTTATCCACCAAAAAATCCTTGTATTTGGATTAATGAGGTACCATCGGCTTTGTTATTGATTGAACTTGAAGATAAGCGAATAAAAACATAGAATAAATACAAAACAACCACATTGGGGCACTCCGAAATAAGAATTGCAAAAAAAAAAAGTAAATACCTTATCTCCAACTCGCGCTAGCTCAAAATTTTGCCCGCACCATTTTTGATTTGCATACATATATGGAAGCGGAATTTAATGTGGATTCCACTGGTAACTTCAGAATTACTATAAACCAAATAGTTAATGAGATACACGAATAAACGTAAAAGTATCGAAACACAGACTGAGCTGTACTCTGCTCGCTTCCCAGCCAGCCGTGAGTAAACGGTTAAACTGAGGGAGTTGCCAATTGTACCCATTGAACTAGATGCAATACTTAATATCTATGCCAAATATGACGCGCGTCAGACGAAAACTTAATTTTTGGCAAATATTTTTAAGTTTAATGACTCTTAACGAGTCATCGTGCGCCTAGGAAAAAAATACCTAATGACTCTGAACGAGTCATCGTGCGCCAAAGGGTTAACCTGTTACAACAATAAAACAAGTGGAAACAGCGTTTGGATGGTCAAAATCGGCGATACAGGCCGGGAGTTACATAATGTATGGCTGAGGCAACCTCCTTTCCCGCCACTTTTCCCCAAGTCTGGAAAGACACTGTCGATCGATACTCTCTCTCTCTCTCTTGCACTCGCTTGCTAACAGTAATGACAATACCCTGCTTGCAACTCGCTAATGTTAGCACGAAAATATACCACAGAATAAGGGAATAACAGGGAAAATAGGTGATAACTGAAGGAGGGGAGGAAAGTGGGGAAGGAGGGGAGGTAGAGGAGTGATATTTGGCATGGCCCAGGGGCAAAAAAAAAAAATAAATAAAAAAAAAAAAAAAAAAAAAAAAGGTGTTTTAACCCTTCCTACCCGGTCTGCCTCAGGTAAGGACAGCACGAAAGAAGGGCCGCTACCCGGTATGCCTTATCTAAGGCATGAGCTTAATAGCCTAATTAAGCTTGGTCCGAACGCCGTGCGTACGACGTATGTCAACAAACCCAAGCGTTCGGCATCGCACCTCCGAAAACAAGAAGGAGAAGACTCCTCAATGTTATTGTTCTGACGTCATGACGAAATTAGTGTCTAAAAAGACCCCATATTGGCAACATCTCTGCAATATTGGCTCCACTGAAATAGTCACCACAACTGAACCAGTTGACTTACAGAGCTCTACTCAATGCCAAAATACAGATTGAAAACCGCACTACGATTATAGATGAGTGGAAAAGTTCTAGCAGTGAAAATAAACATAAATACGGTAGCCTAGGCCTAGACGTTTTTCAGCCATATCGCCCGGGTAGGGGCGACCGTCATTTGGTAAGACAGCCCGGGGAGGAAGGGTTAAATAGATTTTTTTTCCCCCTGACTCATAAGAGTCTTCCCGCAGTCCGCCGGGGGAACTCTTAAGAGTCTCCCCGCAGTTTCCGGGTTAACGGTTAACTGGCAGCTTAATCCCACTTTTACACTTAAGCCAACAGATATCATGAAATTTGACTCCTGTCCCCACCATTGCTTGTACTCACAAACACACACGTGCGCACGCACACACACACACACACACCACCTCACGAGTTACACATATAATCCAACAGCTATTTCATACTCATCCATGTGTACTTTATATACTGTACGGCAACATTCCCATATAGTGACCCCCTAACTCACCCTGCAGCTGTCACCCACAATGATATAAAAGCTTGGACTGTTATGTTTTACACAACGTTTAGTACATCAGTGAATTCAATTATGTTTGTGCTGCCAGGCCTGGTGAGTGATAAGGGTGGATTTTATATATATATATTACACAAATTTATGTAATTTAATTAATATATATATATATATATATATATATATATATATATATATATATATATATATATATATAATTATATATATTGTCACTTCCAACTGAACTCATAGCCTATTTCAGTTGCAAGTGTTGTATAATTCACGTAGCCTAGATGTTTGGGGGGGGGAGGCTTGCTGTCTTTCTTTGTTCTTCCCTTCTTTCTTCTGTTGCAACTTGTGCAAGCTTCTTGTCGTCAGTGAGACGCCGAACTGTGTAACACTTTTATTTTGCTAAGAGTGTAATTACTTTACTTTGTTTGACCCTGTTGAGGTTGTATCAGTTTATTATAAGTTGCACAATGATGTCTTATATTTATTTGAGTATTTCTGTGTTGTTAATGAGAGACCAGGTGCCTGATATAATTGTGTGGTCTGGCGATGCTTGGAGCTCTCCTTTTCTTTCCCGACACTAGGCCGGGAGTCCTGCACTCACTATTGAGAGACCCTATAGCGACCACACGTACTGGGTTGTCTGTTGCAGGCTTGCCTTCTTGCTTCCTTTATTACTGCATGATATATTCTTATATAATTATTGTATAGTAGCAAGGCAAGCCGGGAGTCATTTTAAGCATTAACATTCTGTCTTAACCTTATTAGTTTGCATGTTAGGGTTTTCTGCATTTTTGTTAGTTAGGAGAACTGCATTACTGACATTAACTATTATTTTCACACCAGCCTTCCATTTCTTTCCTTTATTCTACTGCATTGTGAATTATTATTGTATGATTATACTGTGTATTGTTTAGGTTGATATCTACAGTGGTTTGGTGACTGGCTTGTTTGGACCAGCTTTTTAACTCCCAAAGTGTTCTAAGCCCCTGTGGTATACACTATACCCCCATGTGAAGGTATTGTGATTCATTCCTCACTAAAATTGTTAATTTACCATATATATATTTAATACATATCCATATGCGTCTAGTTTACTTTTAATATGAACATGGGAAAGTAATAAAACAAGTGGTAACATCAATTGGCTGGTGAAAATTGTATATTTTAGCCCAGCGGTCGTAATCTGGCCCAGACCGGCTAGACAGGCACACCCTCCCTCTCTCGTGTCTCCCATGGCACTGAGAGGCTAGGGGTGGACTCAGACTGGCTTGGAGGGTCGGAATTACACTCCTCCACCCTCCTCCCTCTCTCCCACTTGTCCTCCCACGAAATTACTTGACAAATATCGGGAATAATAGAGAAAATATCTGATAATTGAGGAGGGGGGAAAGGGGGGGGGGGGGCACATATGAAGTAGTGGTAGCAAGTAATGGAGGGAAATTTCCTCACCTAAACACAAATTGCTTTTTTTTAGTGCCACTCGTGTGTTTTAACGCTCAAAGAGCGGGTGGTGGAGTATAATTTCACTGTGCCGCTCAGCGTTTTTTTTTACCATAAAAGGGGTTGTTTCCGTGCTCTTTTTCATGCATAAACAAGACCCAGAGCGTAATACAAGTATGTATCCCTGAAAGGGCGTAAATTGAGCTTTCCAAAGACACCCGAACCATCCTTCTACGATCACTGGTTGTCTTGCAACGATCGTGCAACCGAAGGGCAAAATCGATAAAATACGGTAATTTCTTTATATAATTACGTATGTAGCGAGGGAGTGAGGGTGGATGTAAGTGGAGTAAAATCTCAGTAGGTCCACGGCGGCCGTGGCGAGCGGTCATGAGGTAACCCAGGCTCCTCCCGTCGCTCGTCTCTCTCTCAGAGCCAATATTGCGCCAAAATTGCACACAGACTTAAGTTGGGCCCCGCCACATAGTCCAAATTTTTCGATACGGACTTAAGTCGGGCCCCAATAGACAAGGGTTAAATGTGTGTTTTTTTTAGGCCTAGTATCTTAAGTCTTCCCGTAGCTGCCGGATAAACAGCCAGCACCAACCTACGGAGATGTCAACCCTTGTGTCTCATGTGCAGACTTGGCACAGAGGCTTGTTAGGCTACTTCATGAGACTCATTTCCACGGTGTTTGCTTTACATTATTCTCGGTTCCTGAGCGACTGGGCATGATATGGATTGTTCTGGGAGTCTAGCAGTATTTTGGTTTGGCACTTTTGCGCAGTTTAAAATAATCTTAGAAGTACTCTTGACATACTACTTACACTATCAACCCGAGTCGGATAGGCCCCGACTCTGAGACAGTAGATATTTTTGTGTCTCCTTTTTTACTGCTTGAATAGAACAAAGAGAGAGAGAACCTGTGTGTCTTAGGGTTGAGTCAGATATTACGAGCGTGTCTGTTGCAGGGTTAGTGTAGTATGGTGGGCAGTGTTGGGTGCATGACTACAGCATTGATGTCTTTTTGCTACAGCGTTTCTTTTGGACAGTGCTGTGGGCTAGGCTATTGGAGCATCTGCTTTCCCCGAAGTGTCCCCTCGTAACAGTGGCAACCACAGGCCAGTATAGTGTGATAGTATAGAGTCCTTGGTGGTGTGAAGTTAATTATATTTAGATTGATATTTTTGCTTGATTGTTTAGTAATTTCCTTGCAGTCTACGGACTTAGTACTCTCATGTATTAACCTGTGTCCACAACTATTGCTAAAATGTCGTTTGCTGAATACATTCCTGTTCATATCATGGGGAAGGAGAATGTTTGTCAGTTTATTAGAACTCAACCTAGTCAAGAAGAGGTTGCTAGTAGGAGTTCTGATGAATTAAAACGTGTGTTGGAGGTGTATAGTTGGAGGCATAGTGGTCTGTCTAAGGGAGAGTTAGTTCAAGAGGTGATTGCGCAGTCTAGTGGTCCTCATGTTGAAGATAGTACTTGTGTTGTGGATGATGCTACCATCTGGCAGGAGCCACAGCTCCCTATCAGTCAGGTTAGCTATTATTCTACTGGGGCCCGGAGTGGAGCAACAACTCCAGAAGAGCTAGGTGATACTGCAGCTAGGCAGCCTCCCACTATTACCACAGCATCTGCCACCATGCCTCCACAGTCAACTTTTAGCCCTATCTGTACGGCCCCTTCATTTTCACAGGGTTATGTTTATGCCCCTATGGCCAGTACATTTGTTTCGAGTTATGCTAGTAATCCCCAGTATCCTCCTTCTTCCCCCCATGTGTCGTGGGCCACACCCCAGACTTTCACTGCCACTCATATGGTGGAAGCCCTGCACAATGTTCCCCCTTTCGCCCAGCTAAGGAGATTAGAGATGGAAGAGAGGATTAAGTTGAAGAAGATGGAGATGGAGATAGAGGAGAAGAGAATACAGGCAGATTTGGAGAAGACGAAGTTGGAAACTAGTGGGCAAAGATGACAGGGGAATAATGCTGGACATGCATCTAAGGAGGAGGCAGAAGAGGTGCTGTTGTCTCGACAGCTGAAACTCATGCCGGCCTTCGATGAACTTAAGGTCACAGAGTGGTTCTTACGTTTTGAGAAGAAGGCTCATGAGTATCAGTGGCCGAGGCAACGCTGGGCAGTGTTGGTGTCTAATGTATTAAAAGGCAATGCTCTTGATGTATACGATCGCCTAGAAGTGCAGGAGTTAGAGTATGATGTACTTAAGGAGGCTGTGTTAAAAGCCTACGAGCTTCGTCCTGAAGCTTACAGGCTAGCTTTCAGGGGGGCTCGGAAGAGGCTGGTCGACTTGCATGTGGAATGTGCCAGGTACCTGCGCGATACTCTAGCTAAGTGGTTGCACTCGGAGACAGCTGATACTTTTGAGATGGAGTGTGAGGTTTGGCTGATGGAGCAGTTTACCAGCATAGTTGAACGGGACATTGGGACAAAATTAAAAGAAAAGCGGTTTAAATCATTAATGGAAGCAGCAGTTTGGGCTGATGACTTTGCACTAGCCCAGCGTGGTAGTTGAATGGGGAGCATTTTTAGGGACAGGAGAGACCGACCTGTGCACCAAGCAGCCACAGTATCCGCTCGCCCGTCATCACCCAAATTTACCACAAATAAGACACAACATCATAACAAGGCTGATAACCAGCGAGCTTCTACGGAAGTGCGGTGTTACTTTTGCAAACAAGTGGGTCATATAAAACCTCAGTGGCTAAGTGGAAGGCTACCCAGGAACCCAAGGCTGTCCAGTTGGTGGCGACACTAGGGGAGGTGCCTGCGAAAGGCGAGCCAGGTACAGGTGAGTTTGGGGGGCAGTGTATGCCAGCGGTAAGCAGGGTTGTAAGCACTCCGCCGCCCCAGATGGTATCACCACCTGAGCATAACCAGATTTCCCCCGATTGGTGTCGGTCATTCATACATGATGGATCAGTACAGGTTGGGGAGCTGACGTTCCCTGTCAAGGTGTTTAAGGATACTGGTGTGCAGCAATCCATGTGTCGCAACCTGACAGGGGGACATATTAGCATAGGAGAGTTTGTAATATGCAGGGGAATCAACAGTGAGCAATGCTGTGATTTAGTCCCGGTGACCCTGGAGTGCCCACTTTTGACCGCTGAGGCTAAGGTGGCCATGATGGACACTCTGCCAGTTGAGGGGGTGACCTTTTTGCTCGGGACGGACTTGGCTGGGAATACCATAAATGATCATTTTTCAACAATCTGCCAAAGTCTACCTCCCTTAGACCAGTCAAGATTACCTGAGCCTGTGGATAATTTACCACCTTTACCTTCTGTTGAGCCCTACCAAGTGTATGAAAAACTGTGTGAGATAAATGTAAACAAATCTGTAACCCCCTTTGATCCCCCACTTCGTATTATCAAATCATTTGCATATGAGTTTGCTTCTCCTATTGCTAGCATCATTAATTCGTCATTCAGTTCAGGGATCGTACCTCCCCTTTGGAAACGTGGCTTCATCACTCCCTTGCCCAAGATTCCCAAACCCGAAACTTGTAATGATCTTCGACCAGTGACTATAACATCCATTTTTGCACGTATTGCCGAGAAGTTTGTTGCATCTTGGGTGCGTGATGACACACAGGTAAACCTTGATCCATATCAGTTTATCAGTTTGGTAATCGGAAAAATACTTCTACCACCCATTATTTATTGTATTTAATGAATTTTCTTTATAAAACGACTGACATTAGGGGAGAATGTGTAGCTGTGCTTAGCATTGATTTTTCAAAAGCATTTGACCGAGTAGACAATACAATAGCAATGAGACATTTACTTCATAATGGCATGAGACCTGAACTAGTTCCTTGGATGTCTTCTTTCCTTACATCTCGTGGTCAGGTTGTACGTTATAGTGGTGCTACCTCTGAGGAGCACACCACTACATGTGGTGTTCCGCAGGGTACCGTACTGGGACCTCGTATTTTTAATAATCATATAAATAGTGCCGGTTTGGATGAAGATGTTCAGTGTAAATTCGTGGATGACATTACTTTTGCTTGTGCATATAACAGTACACATATACCAAAATGTCAGGAGCAAGCCAATAAGATCGATCATTGGTCTAACGAGAACAACATGAAAATAAATGGAAGTAAGTCGAAATTAATGTTAGTGGACTTTCAGAAAATTAAGACAAATGTAAATGCTGTTAGTTTAGGTAATGAATCTGTTCCATTTGTTAATGAGATGAAGCTGTTGGGTGTTATTATTTCGAGTAACCTTCAGTGGAAGGCGAACACCAAGTATATTGTCTCGCGTGCAAGTAAACACATTTTTGCAGTTAGTAAATTGAAACTTTTTAAGGCTAATTTGTCTGATTTAAAGAATTATTATTGTTGTTATATTAGGCCTGTACTTGAATATGCATCGACTGTTTGGTGTTCGTCACTCACACACGCAGAAGTAAATTCTATTGAGAGAATACAAAAAAGATTCTGTAGAATTTCATTAGGACCTAGTTATATAAATTACGAGTCTGCTTTGGAATCATTGGAAGAGAGACGAAGAAAGAAGTTTGAAGAAGACAGCCTTAAGTTGTTGCACGATAAACAGCATAGACATATACTTCCACCGGACAACACCAACACTTACACCGGACAACACCAACACTTCCACCGGACAACACCAACACTTACACCGGACAACACCAACACTTACACCGGACAACACCAACACTTACACCGGACAACACCAACACTTACACCGGACAACACCAACACTTCCACCGGACAACACCAACACTTACACCGGACAACACCAACACTTACACCGGACAACACCAACACTTACACCGGACAACACCAACACTTACACCGGACAACACCAACACTTACACCGGACAACACCAACACTTACACCGGACAACACCAACACTTACACCGGACAACACCAACACTTACACCGGACAACACCAACACTTACACCGGACAACACCAACACTTCCACCGGACAACACCAACACTTACACCGGACAACACCAACACTTACACCGGACAACACCAACACTTACACCGGACAACACCAACACTTACACCGGACAACACCAACACTTCCACCGGACAACACCAACACTTACACCGGACAACACCAACACTTACACCGGACAACACCAACACTTACACCGGACAACACCAACACTTACACCGGACAACACCAACACTTCCACCGGACAACACCAACACTTACACCGGACAACACCAACACTTCCACCGGACAACACCAACACTTACACCGGACAACACCAACACTTACACCGGACAACACCAACACTTACACCGGACAACACCAACACTTACACCGGACAACACCAACACTTACACCGGACAACACCAACACTTACACCGGACAACACCAACACTTCCACCGGACAACACCAACACTTACACCGGACAACACCAACACTTCCACCGGACAACACCAACACTTACACCGGACAACACCAACACTTCCACCGGACAACACCAACACTTACACCGGACAACACCAACACTTACACCGGACAACACCAACACTTACACCGGACAACACCAACACTTCCACCGGACAACACCAACACTTACACCGGACAACACCAACACTTACACCGGACAACACCAACACTTACACCGGACAACACCAACACTTCCACCGGACAACACCAACACTTACACCGGACAACACCAACACTTACACCGGACAACACCAACACTTCCACCGGACAACACCAACACTTACACACACAAATTACGAGCAAGAAACTTTCTAGTTGAAGAAAAATGTAACACCAAAAGACACCAAAACAGTGCCATTCCACAGATGACCAGAAATATAAACAATTACTTGAGGAAGTAGGTAGTCAGTGTTTGGAAATTATATTATATTTTGCCAATACATGATCATTATTGCGGCAAATTGTTCTTAATATTTGTATTTTATGTGTATTTTATGTGTAATGACACTTTGTATGTATGTTTTACTCACTGTATATTTTCAACTCTATGGTTGCAATTGTAAAAATTATATTAAATAAACCTATTATTATTATTATTATTATTATGTAGTTTTCCCGCCTCCTATAGTCGTCGCTGAGGCTGCTTTTGAGCCCCCTGGTGGCGGTGGTTTGCAAGTAGAAAACATGGACTTTATCTACCATTTTGGTGCAGTGACCCGATCAGTGGCACAAGTGGCACAACAGGTGGATGATTTAGTGGATGCAGGGGCCGACAGCCATGAGAGCGGGCCATCCCATGATGCACTACTCGATGATACTGGCTCGGAGGCAGCTGTGGACTTGGCTGACCCCATTGGGGCCACCGAGACTAGTAGAGGTGGCCTAGTGCTGGACGAGGAGACTGACCTAGTGCCGCCGACTCAACCTTCTGCTATTTTTGAGAGGTCAGAGGTAACTGCCTTATAGGAGACGAACTGAGAAAGTTGCAGCACGAGGACCCGAGTCTGGGCCTCTTGTTTAAGAAGGTTGGCATGACTGGTGGGAAGAACGGTCCAGAGAAGTTTATTGTAAAAGGGACATTGTTGTATCGGCAGTGGACGCTGGATACAGACTCAGGCGTGGGGGAGGAGCAGTTGGTGGTGCCTGCCCAGTTCAGGGAGGAGCTGGTTAGGCTAACGCATGAGGCACCACTGGCGGGGCATTTACGGGTACGAAAGACTACTAAGAGTGTAATTACTTTACTTTGTTTGACCCTGTTGAGGTTGTATCAGTCTATTGTAAGTTGCACAATGATGTCTTATATTTATTTGAGTATTTCTGTGTTGTTAATGAGAGCCCACGGCCTGATATAATTGTGTGGTCTGGCAATGCTTGGAGCTCTCCTTTCCTTTCCCGACACTAGGCCGGGAGTCCTGCACTTACTCTTGAGACAGACCCTATAGCGAGCACATGTGCTGGGTAGCTTCCCTTCTTGCTTCCTTTATTAAAGCATGATATATTCTTTTATTCTTATTGTATAGTAGCAAGGCAAGCCGGGAGTCATTTTAAGCATGAACATTTTGTCTTAACCTTATTAGTTTGTATGTTAGAGTTTTCTGCATTTGTTTTAGTTAACCCCTAAGTGTCGGCGCGCAACATAAGTCGAGTATAATAAATCTGGACTATCTGGCGGCGTTCGACATAGGTCGTGTGGCAATTTCAGCACGTAATGTTGCTGAGAGAGAGAGACAAGTGGTGGCAGGAGAGTAGCGAGCGTATGACTGCTCCAGACCACTGCGGCGAACCTACTGACACGAATCTCACCTCCTCCCTCCCTCTCTCACTCGCTATATACGGAATTGTATGGGGAAAGTGCCGAATTACATGCTTTTTGCACTCGCGTTGCGCGGTTGTTGCAAGAAAACTAGCCATCATAAAAGGATCGTTATGGTGTCATTGGAAAGCTCTGTTTATGCCCTTTCAGGGATAGATACTTGTTTTACACTCTGGGTCTTATTTAGGCATGAAAATGATCACGTAAACAGCCCTATTTTCGCTAAAAACACCCCACTGGGCTGTACATATAAATAAACCGCTAGCCCGCTAATCTAGTGTTAAGAGAACTGCATTACTGACATTCTTAACTATGACCTTCACACCAGCCTTCCATTTCTTTCCTTTATTGTATGTTTATATTGTGTATTGTTAACCCTCAAGGAGCGGCTAGGTCGGTAACTTCTACTACCTGCCAAGCAGGTAGTTTTATCTTAAACGAGCTTATTTTCGTGCTCTTTTTCATGCATAAACAAGAGCCACAGCGTAATACAATTATGTATTTGTGAAAGGGCGATAATTGAGCTTTCCAATGACACCAAAACCATCCTTCTACGCCCACGCGTTCTCTTTCAACGATCGTGCAACAAGAAGGAAAAATCGCTAAAATACAGTAATTTCCTTACATAATTCCCTGTGTAGCGAGGCAATGGGTGTGGATGTGTGTGGAGGGGAGGGCAGTCGCGGAGCGGGAGCCATGCCGAACAGTCAGAGCCAACCTACGCTTCGCCCACCGCTCGTCTCTCCCTCAGAGCCAATTATGGGCTCAAAATTGCTACCGACTTAAGGCGGGCCCCGCCACATAGTGCTTGGTTCTCTAGACCGCCTTAAGTCGGGCCCCGCCAAAGAGGGGTTAAGGTTGATATCTACAGTGGTTTGGTGACTGGCTTGTTTGGACCAGCTTTTTAACAGCCAGCACCAACCTACTGAGATATCAACCCATGTGTCCCATGTGCAGGCTTGGCACAGAGGCTTGTTAGGCTACTTCATGAGACTCATTCCCATAGTGTTTGCTTCATATTATTCTCGGTTCCTGAGTGACTGGGCATGATATGGATTGTTCTGGGAGTCCAGCAGTATTTTGGTTTGGCACTTTTGCGCAGTTTAGAATAATCTTAGAAGTACTCTTGACATACTACTAGCACTATCAACCCCAGCCGGATAGGCCCCGACTCTGAGACAGTAGATATTTTTGTGTCTCCTTTTGTACTGCTTGAAAAGAGCAAAGAGAGAGAGAACCTGCGTGTCTTAGTGTTGAGTCAGATATTATGAGCGTGTCTGTTGCAGGGTTAGTGTAGTACGGTGGGCAGTGTTGGGTGCATGACTACAGCAATGTTGTCTTTTTGCTACAGCGTTTCTTTTGGACAGTGCTGTGGGCTAAGCTATTGGAGCATCTGCTTTCCCCGAATCCTCCCCTCGTAACTATCGATATATATTTATATATATATATATTATTATATTATGCCCACAATACGAATTACAGGTGTACACCACCAGTACCACGCCACATATTTGCAAAATGACCAGGGAAAGGGAACCAGCGCACCCTTCATGCACGTAGGCACTGCAACGCGGCCAAACGATAAACACAAATGCTGTCGGAGACCGCCTAAACAACAAGAACCCAGATTCATGCCTTTCTAGCTCACACAGGATTCAAACCTGCATACGCAGAAATAGGAGAGACTATATCACCCAAACTGACAGAAATAAACCAGCTAGGTACGATACTAGCTTCTCCAGGTCTGAAGACTGGTACAATCCCAAGTACGAGACTGGGCATTCTAGGCTCGAAACTAGGCGACAGGTCAACAGACTGGTAGCACCAAGTGTTGCTGGTAATCTTGCTACATTCGAGACTAGCACCTCAGGTCAGAAGACTGAAACTGCAAACTGCTCTAGTCAGCCTGCTGTTTTCGACACTAGCAAGTCTGGCCCAAGGACAAACTCATTGCATTCAAAACCGATTTTCGTGCAAGACAGTGTAACCGTGAAGCTCGATGCTCACTCTCTAGGTCATAGATTAGATCAACAGCAGCCGGGACTCACCTCTACCCTTCCTTATACATGTTGTCCAAAACAGAGCACAGCTCTGGGTACTTATAATAATAATAATAATAATAATAATAGTTGTGGTAAACTATCAATGGAAGTTAAATATTACTAAGCTACAATGAATCAAATAAAATCAATCTAAATGAAAACTACTCTATATCTAAATTGAATTCAATCTGAAACAAGCTAATTTATATCCAAAGGTCTCACATAATAAATGTATATATAGGGTATGGTTATAAGGGTTAATATTAGCCAGGAATTAACTCACCAATAGTTCCACGTGGCAATGAGGCAAGGGAGAACGTTTTACCCAATATGGCGGTGGACAATGGGGACCGAGACTTCGGTCCCGAGACACGAGTCAAGTTAAAGAAAGAATAAATGATTACATGGGAATGGACATGATTATTATGCTTATCTGTCAGTCAGTTATGGTGTCGATGAGAGCGTCGTGATGGTGTAGCTGTGTGTATTGCTGTATGTGTATTGTGATTAGAGGCACAAAAGCACGATAAACTGAGGACGGAAAATTAGATGTTAACTGGTTGGTGTTCGTGAAGGCTCTGGCGTTCCTCGAAAGCACACCTTGCTGCCTTGGCAAACCGCCAGGAGCCCAAATTATCGTACCGCATCTAGGTTGCTCTATATGATAAATTATATTACTATATACGATAAATTCATATATACTACATAAGACCATGGCAATATTGCTTAATAGCATATTAGGCCTTTTATATCATAACTTATTTACAATCTTACAATATACGATCTACTCGTCCTACGTCGTGCTGTAGGAGCGATCGTGACGTCACAGAGACATACGAGATCACAAAAGAGTCACATTCTATCGTATTTATACGATACACTCCCCCCACAAAAAAAGACCTGAACCCCACCTTAAACCTAAAGTTGCCCAGAGGCTATCTTCTGACGACACAAGTCGACGGCGCCAGCAGCAGCGCGTGTGGAACGCGTCCCGGTCCGAGAATGATCACCATCAGTAAGAGGTGAGTCGGAACGTTCCTTTGAGAATCCTCGGACCCAGCAATAATAGGTGGAGCATCAGATTGCAATGCGGAATCGAGCTCCAAAGCGTACAAACGTGCGATAGGACGAACAGTAGTTCCAGTGGCTGTCTTCAATAGCGCCACCCGCTCTACAGAGTCTGCCCCTTGTATACTTCCAATACGCGGCCTAATTTCCAGTATAAACGAGGACTATCTTCTTTAATTAAAACAACTTCACCAACTTTAGGTGCCGTTGGTCGACCAGAGGGAGTAACACTCCTTTCCCTCAATGCTAGCAGATATTCACTAATCCACCGTTTCCTAAAATCCTCTATTATCCTGGATATATACTGGTATCTCTTAGACACCGCTACCTCAGAGTACAATGAGGGATCCTCTAACTCTACTATGGATTGGAAATCAGATGGAAACGAAGTCAATGGTTTCCCATATAGCAGGTGAACTGGCATTAATGGTAGTGGTTCTTGCAGGTCGGTGTACACATATGTAAGCAGGCGATCATTCACGACTGCCTCTATCTCTGTGAGGACTGTCGTCAACTCACTCTTCTTTAATAGAGCACGTCCTACAACCGCTCTGAGTCCTGACCTTACTATGCCGACACATCGTTCCCACATTCCACCAAACCAAGGTGCCTTAACTGGAATGAACCTCCATTCGCACTTCTTCTCTCCCAAGAAAGTGATGATAGTAGGATCACTACTCATATCCTTTAGATATTTTGATGCTTGGACATAAGTGGGAGCATTGTCGCTAAGAATGAGTTGAGGGAATGAACGACGGGCACAAAACCGTCTAAATGCCAGCATAAATTCTTCGCTAGACATATTATCACATAGCTCTAGGTGTACCGCTCGAGACGTTGCACAGGTAAACAATAATATACAAACCTTCTCATGCTCCCTCGTCTTCAATGCCCCTGTGTAATCTAATCCTACCGCTTGGAAAGGTTCTACCGTGCTTTACACGGCATTCAGGTAGAGGTGGAGCTGGTCCAGTTGCATATGGTTTACCCTTTAGTCTCTGGCATATTACACACTTTCTTACTACGCGTCGAGCTACTTGTCGAACTCTGGGTATCCACCATGCGAGACGTAAATTTGATATAATATGACATACCCTGTAGTGTTTTACTTCCCTATGTGCACGTATGATCAATAGATCAGTAACGTGATGTCTTGTTGGCATAAGTATAGGGCCGTTTGTGCCGGCTGGTACACCCGACCACTTCAGGCGACCCTCACACCTGATGAGGCCATTGTCTAGGTGCAACCTTAGTTGACGCACTATATTAGGCATTAATGTCTTATTCGAGCTTTTCAAGGTTTCTAATTCATTGGAAAAGGTTTCTACTTGAACCCATTTGATCAAAGTTACTTCAGCTGCTTTAAATTCACGAGCATCAATGTTGTGACCCCTGTTGCAGAGTTGGCCCGTTACTTTAAGCTTGAGATTGGATACATATCGCAATACCCAAGCTACAACTCTGACTAGTTTATTATAGTCACCGAATCTTGCCCACTATATGATAGGACCCGGTGGCTCATTTGGTTGGGCTGTAACTGCCACTGTTTCCAGTGCAGAAGTCCCTCACCAACAGCATGCCAAATCGTCCATTCACTTTCATGGAGCAGCCACTTTGGACCATGCCACCACAATTCGGACTTCATTAACTGGCTAGCCGTTATACCCCTAGTTATGAGATCACTAGGGTTTTCTTTTGTATTTACATAATGATAAGCAACGTCTGGCAAAAGGCCTCTAATCTCATCTACCCTATTCCGCACATAAACTGCAGAGACTTCTTGCTATGTATCCAGTTGAGTGCGACCTGTCTATCGCATCATACGTGAACGATTTCAATATTTAATTCGCTCTCGTATTATGAGCGTACATGTTGCACCAGACGTGCTAATAGCAGCATGGCAGTCAATTCCATTTTAGGGATAGTTACCTTTTCTAAACCGGGGCTACCTTGGCCCGGGCTGTAACTAAATGTGCCCCAAATGAAGTAACAACATATATGGCTACCCCGTATGCCGTGGCGCTTGCATCGCAAAACGTGTGTAACGTAACGTCACCGAACGCCGCCACTTTACGAGGTATAGGTTTAGTACAATGTCCCTTGGTCATTCAGGTCCTCGGGCAAACTGTCATCCCATCCTATTTTACGTCTCCAAACTTCCTGCATTAGAATCCTAGCTCTTATGGTAACAGGTAATGCTAGACCCAAAGGATAAAAAAATTGCGCAACTTTGCTCAACAGACTTCTTTTTGTGTGCGCTCCTGTCTGCTTAGCAAAAGACCTTGTTTGAAAAGTTAGTATGTCATGTATAGGTTGCCAGATCATCCCCAAATTTCTGGACTTTTCCTGGTTAAGAGATGCCGTACCGTCCACTTGTATCAAACTCTGAAGATCTTCACTATTAGTAACCCACTCACGGAGAAATAGATGTGCATCTGCAAACAATCTGCGTGCTTGCCAGTATGCATATAACAAATCATCCTGACTATCGCTAGAACCCTGCAAATTGTCAATATATAATCCGCGAGATAGTTTACTTGTGTCCTCATGAGTGTCAGCTAGATGTTTTCTAATTGTGGCATTTAACAAAAACTGTGAGCACGTGGCCCCAAAGAGTACAACCCGAAAACGGTATATTATGATTGGACTTTCAGAGTCGCTAATGTCGCTGAACCAAAGAAAGCGGGTAACATCTCTATCTTCCTCCTTTAGCTTGACCATCAAGAATGCTTTCTCGAAGTAACTGGTATAGGCGTACTTTCCCAGCCTAAACCGCAATAGATGTTGGGACAGGTCCGACACCATGGACGGACCTGTCAACAGGCAGTCATTTAGACTGGGTTGTTGACCTTGGTGGGCAGAACAGTCATACACCACCCGTATTGGTGTGGTAACGCTGTCTTTCCTTACCCCATGATGGGCCAGATAGTGAACCCTACCCATCTTAAACGGTTCCTTGACATCGACTCACTCAATAAAGCCCCTATCTTCATAACTCCGAAATACATCGTCATATTATGCCTGGCGCGTGCTCGGTTCGTTAGACAATTTCCGCTGCTATGCGCACAAGCGACCTAATGCCAAACCATAGTTGGTAGGCAGGCTTATCTCACTGTTCTTCCAGGGTAAACTAACTTTATATTGCTTGTCTGAGGCACAGTAGCACACAGAATCGTCAAACCTTTGTAGCGCAACTTCCGAGTCATAATCAGTCTCCATAAGGATTAATGCCTATGTGATCCAATCTCCACAGTCGTTCCAGGTCGAACTCGGCAGCCATTTTAGGGTAACTAGGTTGGGAACCCTCCCTGCCCAACTCCTCTGCCGCGGTTACATTGACTCTATATATCGAGACCGTGTCGACCAGGACCTTTGACTGTGTAGTATGCACCTTTCCGCTCATGCAATATCCGAATTTAGTGGGGATTAAAATTACACCACACATCTTTTTAAATCCAGGGTATACTACTTCATAATAATGATCCACACCAAGTAGAACATGCACCTCACTCTGATTTCCCATGGGATCTGACAAGCTAACCCCTTTGCTACGTAATGCGTGTTCCACCTTCTTCACACCCACAGATACATATTCTGGTAGGGTGTCTACTACGATACAAGTCATAAAGTACCGGTTTTTACGGTAGAAATATGAAATCTCCGCTATCTCGTAGTCTTGTTTATCAGTAACCCCTGGGAAGCCCTGTAATCGAAGAGTCTCAGCCCCTACGATTCGGTGCTTCAGTCCCACTAGTACGGACCTCTTTATAAAGGAACGTTGAGACCCTTGATCTAGAAGTACCCGACAAACTTTGCTACTGTCATTACCTTCCATGGGAATCTGTATTGTGGGCAATATAGTGGTGTTTTACATGCTACCTTGTGCCACAGTTGTAGTACCCTCTGTTTTGACGTCTTAGACTTTATATATCTGCTATAGGACACAACTTTTCAAAGTGATGTCCTTTGCAGTGCGACAGGGCCTTAAGTATGTAGCAGTACATTGTCCCTGCTTACCATGTTCTTTACTTAGACAACCTACACATAGCTTCAATCTTTTCGCCTGTGATAGTTTTGTCTCATTTGTTGGGTATTTTACGCAGAAACTCCATTTATGTTTGTTGTTACATAGTTTACATAGAATCTGAGCAGGTTTCTTATACGCACCCTCTTTCTTTTCTTTAGTCCCCACTGTCATACTTACTGTTCCCCTCTTCTCCACATTCTCATTCCCTCCCGACACATACATTCTCCCTTTGTTCAACTGTAGATTATTGATCTCCTTACTGAACTGAGTTTTGAACTCCCCCAGCTCAAATGATCTTACTTTATCAAGTATTGCCATAGGAAGCTTCCAACGCAAGATAATGACTATCATTTCCTGCGTGGTAAGCCCTAGGGTGTCTAGCGATCGAGTATGACACTCCATATTTGCCCTGAAGTTTGTCAACTCATCAACCTTATACTGTGGTTCTGCGATCCCCAACAAGGCAACGACATGGGCCATCTTCAACTGCTCTCTATCCCCGTATGTGGACTCTAATAAGTGTACCGCTTCAAGATAACTACCACCCACTACTGCAAAACCCTCTATTAAATGTAAGGCCTCTCCTTCCATGTGTCCCTTCAGATAGTGAAACTTGCGGACATTATCCAAAGAGGATTCATGAACCGTAGATCGAAATACGTCCCAAAAAGCTAACCACTCAGTTAACTTGCCCCCAAATGTAGGAAGATTGAGCTTTGGGAGGTGTACAGTATGTTTTGGGTCAGCCCTTCTATGGGCCTCATTATCGCCTCCCTTCTTACTCGCGACAGCACGCTGTAATAGGTACTTCGCTCTAAAGACAGGTTCGTCATGGAGGGTGCGATTATCACACTCTGTAACTATCTCTTCCTCCTCTGTCATGTCAGCCACAATCACCTCACTCAGAGCCGTAATACGACCGTGGGTAGCTTGGACGTTTTCTAATCTAGCCTCCAATTCCTCTAGTTCGGCAGTAGTGACGAAAGTGTTGACGTCCACGATTAGCCTATTTAATACTCCCCGAAGTCCCGCCCTTTGATTTTTAGGGGCTTTGATCAGCACCCCACTAGACAGTGTCTCTTTATCGTTTTTATTCATTTTGCATGTGAGCCTATAGGCTATGTATCTAAATATTACGTTACAAAGACAACGGCAAATTAATAGTCTAGTTAAGAGACGCCAACCGGCGGACTTCTATGTTATGGAGAAAAAATAGTACACTAAATAGCAATACCTACTAATGGATCATATTGAACAAGAACAAATGTTAGGTCAGGTCATTATGTCACAGGAAGTCCGAAACGGAAAAGAAAATTATTGGGGAAAGATGATGGGTGGGATGCAGAACTTGGGCACGTGCAACGATGTGACCCTGCATTCCGGCTCTAACCACCGCTTGGCTAGTCCTACCAGATTATCATAGAGTTGTTCCTGCATCCTGTTATAATTATGTCCCCTTGTTCATTGCCTTAAAATCCCATACTGGTAGCTAATTCCCGGGTCTGGGCACCAATGTGGTAAACTATCAATGGAAGTTAAATATTACTAAGCTATAATGAATCAAATCAAATCAATCTAAATGAAAACTACTCTATATCTAAATTGAATTCAATCTGAAACAAGCTAATTTATATCCAAAGGTCTCACATAATAAATGTATATATAGGGTAAGGTTATCTATCTATCTATCTATTGCCTGACGCCGTGATCCCCGAAGGGGTGGCCACGAACGAACCGCCCCCATGCACCTCTGTCCCCAGTCAGTCGACGCCCCTCCCCCCAACCAGCACCGCCTTCGTTTATGTAGTTCCTCACTCCATCCTTCCACCTCATATTCGGTCTACCTCTCCCCCTCTGTCCCTCCACCTCGCTCTCGTACACCCTCTTAGTCATTCTCTCGCTTTCCATACGTTCCATATGGCCGAACCATCTCAAGTTGTTCCTTTTCACACTTTCCAGCACATCTACCTCCACACCACACCTCCTTCTTACTTCCTCATTAGTCTGTCTATCCCTCCATGTAACTCCGCACGCACTCCTTAAGTAATTCATTTCCACTGCTCTCACTCTTGGTCTGAGTCTCTCAACCAACGTCCATGCTTCGCTTCCGTAAGTCAGTGTCGGGATTACCACACTGTCATGCAAGGACTTCTTCACTTCCATACTGACCACCCTATTTCTTGTTACTGCTTTTAGCGTTCCTACAACCCTCTTCCCCTGTTGTACCCTCTCCCGCACCTCTTCATCCATAGTCCCATCTTTACTCAACACACTGCCCAGATACTTAAAAGAGTTGACGATCTCCATAGCCTGACCGTTCAGCTTCACCTCACACTCTGTGACTTCACCCCTTTCGAAGACCATAACCTTGCTCTTCCCCGTATTTACCTTCAAATTCCGTTTTTCGCACACTGTTCAAAACTCATTTACCAGACCCTGCAACTCCCATTCATTATCACTCATCAGAACTGTATCATCCGCAAACAGCAGTATAGGTAGCTTCCACTCAATTCCCTCCCTTTTCAGCGATACACCAACATCCACTGCTCTTGATAGTATTTCTTTCATAACTCCATCCATATATACAGTAAACAACCACGGGGACATCACACACCCCTGTTTCAAACCAACATTCAGGTCAAAGAACTCGCTCTGCTCACTCTCCACACGTACTGCCGCCTTTGCACCCTCATACATGCTCTTCACTGCTTTCAGCAACTTGCCCTCTACTCCGTATATTCTAAGTACTTTCCACAAACCTTCTCTATCCACTCTGTCATAGGCCTTCTCCAAGTCCATAAAGGCAACATACACCTTTTGTTTCTTCTCCAGATACTTCTCCACAACACAATTCAGGGTAAAAATCTGATCTACACATCCTCTTCCCTTCCTAAAACCTCCCTGCTCGTCGCCTATCCATTTCTCCGTTCTCACTCTCACTCTCTCAATCACTACCCTACTGTATACCTTCCCTACTACGCTTAGAAGACATATTCCTCGGTGGTTACCACACACACCTCTTTCCCCTTTGCCCTTATATAGGGGGACTATTATGCCAGTCTTCCAGTCATCGGGTGCACTCCCCTTCTCCCATGCTAGTTTGCACATTTTCCATACCTATTCTATCACTATCTCACCACCATACCTCAACATTTCCCCACACACTCCATCTGTTCCTGGTGCTTTCCCCAACTTCACTCTTTTCATGGCTTCCCACACTTCTGACCTCCTGATCCCCACCTCCTCCTCCACTACTTCTCTTCTTCTCCCTCCCATACCATATCCAGCTATGTTTGCTGGCTCTTCATTCCTTTCATTTAGCAACTCACTGAAGTACTCCCTCCATCTTTCGACTCTCTCTTGCTTCTCGGCTAGCATTCTCCCATTCTTATCTTTCACACCCTTACTGTTTCCCTTGCTACCTTCCCTAACTTTCTTCACTTCTTTCCAGAACAGTTTCTTACTCTCCCTCCATTTTACACTCAGATTCCTTCCAAATTCCTCATCTACTCTTCTCTTACTTTCCTTCACTACTCTCTTCACCACCCTCTTACTCTCCACGTACCTCGCTCGTTTCTGTCTCGGAATCTTCATTCCCTCTACTACCCAACCACTCTCTATATGCTTTCTTCTTTTCTTCCACAGCTATTCTTACCTCTTCTGTCCACCATGCTGTACCTTTCACTCCCCTCCCTCTTCTCCTCACTCCACACACCTCCTCACATGCTGCACAGATCTCATCCTTAAACACCTTGCTCATCTCCTCCACTTCTTCCATAACTTCCAGGTCGAACCCACCTAGTCGTCTTTCCACTGCTCTCCTGTACTCCTCCCTGACTTCCTCCTCCTGCAACCTCTCCACCCTCCTCACCATTCCACCCTCCTCTCGCCTCCCTCCCGCTCTCCTCACCCACTTCTTTTGTATCCTAACCTTAGCTACCACTACATAATGATCAGACAGACCCCCTCCAATACCCCTATACACCCTAGCATCCATCACAGATTTCTTCATTCGTTCATCCACACATACATAATCAATCAATGACTTTCGTTCCACCACTGTCTTATCCTTCATCGTCAACATCCGTTTCCATGTGTACCTGTGGATCATTCTGTGTCGGAAGAAGGTGTTGGCTATCCACAGCCTCCTCCCCACACATACGTCCACAAGTGCACTACCATTCCCATTCACCTCTGATGGTACCCCCCACCCTCCCACCACTCCCTCAACTTTCCTATCACCCACCTTACCATTCATATCCCCAATCAGAAATATTCTTTCGTTCTTGTCAAACTTCTCCAGGCACGCCTCCACATTCATCCAGAACTCCTCTTTCTTTCTTTCAAGTATATCCTCTGTCGGGGCATACACGCATACAATCACCCACGTTTGTATTCCTACTTTCATTCTCACCCACACAATCCTTGAACCCACAGACCCATACTCTCTTACACATTCCTTCCATTTGCTACTTACAAACAAACATGCACCTTCTCTCGCTGTTCCTTCACTCACTCCAGCACACACACCCATTCCACACTCCCACTCTCTCACATCTGAACCTTTCCATTTGGTCTCTGTCATTCCACATACATCCAGCCTGGCATTCACTAACACTTCCAGAACCTCTCTCTCTTTTGTGCCATCATTCATGCCACTAACATTCCACGTAGCCATTCTCAGAATGTCCGAAGGCATGTCCTTAGTCGGTCGTGGTTCGTCAACGTTGGTTCCGTCCGCATCCGAGGCTGTTCGTTCGTTTTTCTTTGCTTAGATATTTTTTCCGGGTGGGGGTCGCAAGCCCACCGACCCAACCTCAAGGTTATAAGGGTTAATATTAGCCAGGAATTAACTCACCAATAGTTCCACGTGGCAATGAGGCAAGGGAGAACGTTTTACCCAATATAGCGGTGGACAATGGGGATCGAGACTTCGGTCCCGAGACACGAGTCAAGTTAAAGAAAGAATAAATGATTACATGGGAATGGACATGATTATTATGCTTATCTGTCAGTCAGTCATGGTGTCGATGAGAGCGTCGTGATGGTGTAGCTGTGTGTATTACTGTATGTGTATTGTGATTAGAGGCACAAAAGCACGATCAACTGAGGACGGAAAATTAGATGTTAACTGGTTGGTATTCGTGAAGGCTCTGGCGTTCCTCGAAAGCACACCTTGCTGCCTTGGCAAACCGCCAGGAGCCCAAATTATCGTACCACATCTAGGTTGCTCTATACGATAAATTATATTAATATATACGATAAATTCATATATACTACATAAGACCATGGCAATATTGCTTAACCCTTAAAAAGCGGCTCACCACTTAAGTCGAGTTGAAAAAACAGGCAAAAAACGGGTGAAAAAAGGGTGGAAATCGAGTGAAAATGAGAGGGATAGTAATGATCCATACGTCCGATATCTGTGGCCTCCCGGCCCACACTAACTCCAGTTCCCCCACCGCGCGAGGCAGTCACAGTGTAACCAATAGTTCGCTAAAAGTGAGCAAGGTAGCAAAATCTGCTAAACTTCCATCTTCGAGGTAACACTGTCAGTGCTCCACGAGTGCTACGTAGCTGTATCTTACGTCATTGTGTAGCGATTTCCACCTAGTTTTCGGCGCAATACAGTTCCTTTCATACTGATGGTTGATATAGCTGTCAGAATGGCCTGAAAAGGCCCAAAACGGCCACAGAGGGCCCGCTAGA
Organism: Lithodes maja; assembly: GCA_037953745.1. NCBI lineage: Eukaryota > Metazoa > Arthropoda > Malacostraca > Decapoda > Lithodidae > Lithodes > Lithodes maja. The sequence continues at coordinate 70,051 of JBAKBP010008314.1, forward strand.
CGAGGGTTAATAGCATATTAGGCCTTTTATAACTTAACTTATTTACAATCTTACAATAAGATTGTAAGATCTACTCGTCCTACGTCGTGCTGTAGGAGCGATCGTGACGTCACAGAGACATACGAGATCACAAAAGAGTCATATTCTATCGTATTTATACGATAATAGTTCTTAAAGCTAGTGCATGCTAAGCCAGCTAAGGATAGCCCAATAAGGCCGATTAGGCATATTTCCATTGGGGTCCTCTACTACTACCCCATCCCCTTGCTCATGAGACACCGTAACGACTCAGTGCTTGTGAAAAATCTTTAATGAGCCGAGCGTGGGCGCGTTCCTGTGACCTTCTGTGTGGAAGTCCAAGACGCTAGTCACTACACCAGCGAGCCGCTTGACCTAGCCTACAAGCAGAGCAACAACAAATGATAGCAAGTTCTAGCAAGGAGATGTCCAGGCCTAACCAGACACGCATAAAGGAAAAGTGTAAAGATCAAAGTCCAGTATGCCACCCACGAGAAAAATCACTAAGTCCTCCTCCAACACCAGGGTAATCGCTAAAGTATAATAAGTATGTAGTGTGTCTTTAATTATTAGACTCCCTTTTTGCTTTTCGTATATTTTTCCCCTTCTGGGAAAAACAAAACACATCTCCTGTCCTTGTGTTTCCTTAGTTAATTTTCCTGATATTAGGAACAAGGATTCACGCTTCGGCGTAATATAGAACATTTAGTAGCCGAGAATTAATTACAAAAACGCTCCAACGCCCGCTTGTGCACACCTTTATTATAATGATTTCCAATATGATAAATATGATATTATAAAAATATGATAAACTTGGTGTAGAAAATATAGTGAAGAGATGGATAGAAAACATGTAATTGGGATGATATATATATGAATATCTTCATAAAAATTCGACTCTGATATAGTAATCAAAACAGTATTTTGTAACTTCCATGTGAATTAAAGTATGATATATATTCACAACTAAATCAAAGTTATAGTTTACTGAATCTAAGAACCCACCTAATACAGTAATTCCATAAACACATTCAACGTGTACCACGTATAGGCCTATACTGTATTAGAGCACACGACTAGAAGAACGTGTAACTTTCCCTTTTAGCTATAACTCAAGTAAACCATCACTTGTGACTGGTGTATTTTTATATTCAGCTATAACTCAAGTAAACGTTCTGTTTCATTTGTATCGTGAATCTATCTATCTCTCTATTGCTGGACGTTGTGATCCCCAAACGGGTAGCCACGAAAGAAATGCCCCCATGCACTTCTGTCCCCAGTCAGTCAACGTCCCTCCTCTCATCCAGCACCACTTTCATGCATATACTTCTTAACCCGGCAGCTACGGGGAGGCTCTTAGGAGGTTTTACTGGGCGACTGCGGGGAGACTCTTAAGATCCTAGGCCTAAAAAAAAAACTTTTAAAAGGCCCCAGTAGCACTTGAAACTGTGTTTTTTGTTTCTTTTTCTCTCCATACCTCATAATTCCTGTAATTATCGGTTTATTTATGGCGCTAAAACTCTCCACCCGGTTACAAGGTGGAAAGGGAGGGTGGAGGAGGAGGAAAGAGAGAGATAATTAGCCCAGACTACATCCAGTCTCTCACAAGAGCTGGTGGAGGGAGGGTATACTCTCTCTCTCTGTGAACTCCATGAATGAACCGCTCTACTTTATTTCATGTTTCTCACCCCCCAAACACTATTCCCACTTGTTTTATTGTTGTAACATGTTACTATATTCATATTAAACGTAAAATAGGCGCATATGGATAAGTATTAATTATATTTATGGTAAATTAACAATTTTAGTGAGGAATGAGTTTCAATACCTACTCACAGCGGTATGGTGTATACTACAGGGGCCAGTGGCGGACTGGGTCTAAATTTTCTACAGGGAAACCTGGTTAAAGGGCCCCCTCAAAAGGGTTCAAAGGGGCCCATTCAGGGGCCCTAGAAGGTTGGGGTGGCGAGCGAAGCAAGCTTAATCAGGTGGGGGGTTCGGGTGGGTCGCTGTAAGCCCCCCCTCGAGATCTCTTTTTGAAATACGAGCAATTCTAGGAGCATTTTGAAGCCATATGCAAAGCTATATTGAGGTAATTTGTCTGGTGGGGAGATTGTAGGCACCAATCGATCAGGGCTAGACCCAGGTGAGGTTATAGGCATGTGATAAAGAGTTGCTGGAACTCCTGTTTCATATGCTTAGCTTCTCTTACTGATTTTATTTGTACCTCATTTACACTGAGAGCAATCCAGCTAGCTCTCACACACACCTTCTCATCCTATTCACTTCACTACACTGAACATGCACACCACACTTCATTCCTCCACACCAAAATTTAAAAACAAATATTAGTTATAGCCCAGCCCCGGAGTCCCCAGGGGGGGGGGGGGGGGGACCATAAATGCCCCCACACCCGACCGACCATCCCCTGATGACCCCACAAAATTACCTGGACCTCGGCCTGTTACTCTTTCTATTGATTTCTGTAACATTCGCGGACTTTCCTCTAACTTTCAATCTGTTGAACACTAACTCTCCTCCTACAAACCTGATCTTCTCTTCCTCACCGAAACTCAGGTGTGTGTAGCAACATCCAGCAGCCCCTTCTCTGTATCCTCCTACTTTCTCTATCCTAGTTTCAAAGCCAAAAGCAATGTTGTGCATATGTGCACAACAAACTCACTTGCTCTCGTGTTCCCGATTTCGACTCCTCTGAATTCTCAACTTTATGGCTCAAACTGTCCTGCCATTCTCTACTAAATATTTCTGTGCTGTCTATCTTTCCCCTAACTCTAAGAACTTTCTCAAATTCTTTGACTATTTAAACTCTACAGTGGAACACATTCTATCCATTTCTCCTTTCTCAGAAATCTCCATCTTAGGAGATTTCAACGTTCGCCAATGGCTCTCCTCTCACACTACTGACCCAGCAGGTGAACAAGCCTACGTCTTTTCCATCCTAAATAACCTAGAGCAGTTAGTTCAGCAACCCACTCATATCCCGGTTCGCATCGGAGATCGGCCCAACATTCTTGACTAGTTTCTAACTTCTAACCCTTCTTCTTATACTGTTAATCTTTTCTCTCCTTTGGGCTCCTCCGACCATAAACTTATCTCTGTCACCTGTCCTATCTCTCCAGTACGGCCACCCGATCCTCCTAGCCGGCGGCGCTTGTGGCACTTCGGCGCTGCCGACTGGGAGGCTCTCCGGCAGTACTTCTTTGATTTCCCATGGAATGATTTCTGCTTCCATGGCTGGGGACCCTCGGAGAGTGCTGAATGCATTACCGAGGTAATCCTATCGGGCATGGAAGCATACATTCCATTCTCTTTCTCTCAGACTAATGCTAAAAAATCTTGGTTTACTCACGCCTGTTCTACTGCTGTCCGCAATAAGGAGGAAGCATTCAAACGGTACCGACGCCTTAAAACTCAAGACTCTCTTTCTTCCTATGTTTCTGCCCGGAATCAAGCCAAATCTGTTCTTCGACTTGCCAAACACTCTTTCATCGATAATAAATGCACTGAACTATCCAACTCTAGCTCTTCCCAAGCTTTCTGGCATCTAGCCAAAAACCTCTCCAACAATTTCTCTTCCTCGTCTTTCCCTCCCCTTTTCCACTATGATGGCACAACCATCACTTCTTCCTCTGACAAAGCTAAACTCTTCGCTCAAACTTTTGCTAGAAACTCCTCCTTGGATGATTCCGGTGCTATTCCTCCCTCTCCACCCTCCTCTCTCTTACATATTATGCCTAATATCCTAATCTCTTCTAAAGATGTACTTTCTACCCTTTCTGGGCTTAATACTAATAAGGCGTACAGTCCGGACGGTGTTCCTCCTGTTGTTCTCAAAAACTATGCTTCCGTGCTGACTCCCTGCCTAGGCAAACTCTTTCGTCTCTGTCTATCCTCTAACGTCTTCCCTTCATGCTGGAAATTTGCTCACATTCAACCTGTCCCAAAGAAGGGAGACCGCTCTCAACCCTCCAACTATCGTCCAGTTGCTCTCATATCTTGTCTTTCTAAAGTTTTTGAAACTATTCTTGCTTCCAAATTTCTTAAGCATTTCTCTTCTCATAATCTGCTCTCAGATCGCCAGTATGGCTTCCTTAAGGGCCGCTCTACTGGTGATCTTCTTTCATATCTTACTAACTCTTGGTCATCCTCCTTTCGGGAATTCGGTGAAACTTTTTCTATTGCAGTAGACATATCGAAAGCCTTCGATAGAGTCTGGCACAAATCTTTAATTTCTAAACTACCCTCCTTCGGTTTCTATCCCTCCATCTGTGCCTTTGTCTCTAATTTCCTTTCCGGCCATTCCATAGCCGCGGTTGTGGACGGCCATTGTTCACTTCCTCACCCTATAAACTCCGGTGTTCCTCAGGGCTCTGTCCTATCTCCTATTCTCTTTCTAATTTCGATAAATGATCTCCTCAACTGTACCTCAATTCCCATCCATTCATACACAGACGACTCAACCTTACACTATTCCATTAGTTTTTCAGAACACCCCAGCCAGCAATCCCTCAACGACAAACGTAATGAAGCCATAGAACTCTTAAATTCTGATCTAAATACTAACTCCAATTGGGGCAGAGAAAACCTTGTTAAATTTCCTTTCCGGCCGTTCCATAGCCGCGGTTGTGGACGGCCATTGTTCACTTCCTCACCCTATAAACTCTGGTGTTCCTCAGGGCTCTGTCCTATCTCCTATTTTCTTTCTAATTTTGATAAATGATCTCCTCAACTGTACCTCAATTCCCATCCATTCGTACGCAGACGACTCAACCTTACACTACTCCATTAGTTTTTCAGAACGCCCCAGCCAGCAATCCCTCAACGACAAACGTAATGAAGCCATAGAACTCTTAAATTCTGATCTAAATACAAACTCCAATTGGGGCAGAGAAAACCTTGTTACCTTTAATGCTTCCAAAACCCAATTTCTCTATCTATCTACCCGTCAGGATCTCCCAGCGGACTATCCCTTATTCTTCAACAATACAAAAATCAATCTTTCATCTTCTCTCAATATTCTTGGTGTCTCTTTTTCTTCTGCTCTCAGTTGGAAGGACCATATTACCAGTCTTGCTAAGGCAGCCTCCCAGAAGCTGGGTGTGCTCAACCGCCTTTGGGGGTTCTTTTCCCCTGCACAGCTTCTTGCTCTGTACAGGGGCATAGTGCGTCCTTGTATTGAGTATTGTTCACATGTGTGGGGAGGTTCCTCTCACACCGCTCTCCTAGACAAAGTTGAAAGGAAGGCCTTTCGTATCATTAACTCCCGTCCACTCACTATCTCTCTGCAATCTCTCTCTGTCCGCCGCAATGTTGCATCTCTTTCACTATTCTATCGCTACTATAATAATCAGTGTTCCTCAGAGCTTTCCCAGTGTATGCCACCTCCCTTACGTAGGGCACGTGGTACCCATCTTGCAACTCAATCCCACCCCTACTCTGTGCAACTCTCCAACCCAAGAGTGAAACGTTACTCTCAAACTTTCTTCTACTCAACAACTGAGCTCTGGAAGTCTCTCCCAGAATCAGTCTTTCCCTCTTCCTATGACTTAAATTGCTTCAAACTCTGTGTGTCCAGGCATTTTGGCTCGAACATCCCTTGATTTTGGCCCTGTCAATCTTTCAACTATGGGGGAGGCACTCGTTATAGGCAGTTCTGCCTTTTGCCTCCCTCAATCACATAGAACAAAAAATTGTAACAATGCACAAATATATATATATATATATATAGTTCCCAACCCTCACCCTTTCCCAAGCAATACGGTAATCCCCCCACCCTTCCAAGCCGCACCTTAGAATTTGCTTACTTCCTTAATAAGAATATCTATACAATTGGAGGAAATGTGCGTGTGTGTGTGTGTTCTGAAAGTTTGGGATGAAATAACCAATAGCCTATTAACGATGCGAGCCTCTTCTTGAAAATGACCACTAATTAGCCTAGGTGTATTTGTAAGCAAAAGTAATTACAGGTATTTGGTATCTGTAATCTACATGTAACATGCACATACTATTGTTTAGGTTATAATAAATAAATATAGCATATAATGATATACAGTAACATTATAACATAGGCTATGAATATGATAGGCCTATAAATGTTCATGCTATTATAATTAGATAAGACTAGGCCTATTATATTCAGATTAGCCGAAATGGTGCCTCTGTTCTGATCGCCTAACTGTAAAATAGGGGTATGACATGTTAATAAGGTTCCGTTCCTCGTGGCCTCATCCCTTAAATACCACTGCTGAAAAAAAAAAAACAAAAAAAAAACAATATTATCACTGGGAAATTACTCTGGGGGCCCACCGGGAATTTTCCCGGTTTCCCGGTGGGCCAGTCCGCCCCTGACAGGGGCTGCGCAGCTGAGAGGTTAACAGCCATTGTATATTTAAAACACAAAGAGCGGGTGGTAGGGTATTTTATACTGTGCCGCCCAGCGGGGGGGGGGGGGTTTACCCTAAATAGGGTTGATTCCGTGCTCATTTTCATGCATAAACAAGACCCAGAGCGTAAAACAAGTATCTATCTCCGAAAGGGCGTAAACAGAGCTTTCCAATGACACCCGAACCATCCTTGTACGACCACTGGTTCTCTTGCAACGATCGTGCAACACAAGTGCAAAAAACCTAAAATAAGGAAATTTCCGTACATAATTCCCTGTGTAGCGAGTGAGAGGAGGGGGAGGAAAGTAGAATACCGTTCAGTGCGTCCACAGTGGTCGTGGGGAGCGGCCATAAGGTTACTACGCTCGTCCTACCGCTCAGCTCTCTCTCTCAGCAACATTACGTGCTGAAAATGGCACTCGACAGCGCTGCTGTCGTGCACCGCCACATAGTCCAAATTGATTTAACTCGACAGATGTCGTGCGCCGTTGGTTAAGGGTTAATGGAAATAAAATAATCTGAATCTGAATCCTTCGCTGTCCTTCCACCTCACTCTCATACACTCTCTTTGTCATTCTCTCACTTCCCATACATTACAGATGGACGAACCTTTTCACACTTCCCAGCACATATACATCCACACCACACCTCTCGTACTTATCCATCCATCTGTCTATCCCTCCATGTAACTCATCGCGCACTACTCAAGTAACTCATTTCCACCCCTCTCACTCTTGGTTTGAGTCTCTTCAACAACGTCCATGCTTCGCTCCCGTAAGTCAATGTTGGGATTACCACACTTCAGATTCCGTTTTTCACACACTGTTCCAAATATATTTACCAGACCTTGCAACTCCCATTCACTATTGCTCATTAGAACTGTATCATCGGCAACAACAGTAAGCCTACAGGCAACTTCCACTCATTTCCTCACCTAATCAGTGGTGCACCAACATCCATTGCTCTTCCTTGTATTTCTTTCATGACTCCATCCATATATATATACATTGAACAACCATGGGGACATCACAGACCCTTGCTTTTACTCAACGTTCGGATCAAAGAACTCGGTCTGTTCATTCTCCACATGCACCGACACCTTTGCACCCTCATACATGCTCTTCATTGCTTTCAGCAACTTGCCATCCACTCCATATATTCTCAGTCCTTTCCACATACTGTTACGACCGGGAATACGAATAAAACAAGGGCACTTAGTGATTGGACTTGTAATAGGGCACTATGCAACAACGGTACGCTAGATCCAAACCCTTGAACTTATATGCCGGCGAACAAAACACCTATACCCTCCAGAGTTAATCTGCGATAGCGGGGTATCCTTAACTGGGCATAAATGTACTCTACTTCAGGCTAACCCACACTGGTATAGCCTGATAACAAACAAGATGCAAGTTGCGTTAAAATGCATACAAAGGAATCTATGGAAAGATCAATTAAATCACTGCAAGATTTAATACAATAAAAAGATGCTTCAATACAGTTACTCTAAACAACAATAAACTCTTCAGTCCTATCTGAAAGAAAGTGAAATATAGTTCTACAGCATAGACCTGGAAACTTCTGAAGAAAGTCTGATGCTCATAAGATGCTCGTACTAATCTTGAACTATATAAAGGCAGGAGGCAGAACACCACACGTGTAAATCGAATACACTAAAAGATAGGACATATAATGTTAACTGACACGAGAATACTATAAACGGTAGCAATGCTCGACACTAAAAGAAGTACTTCCTCATCAACGAAACAGTCTGTTATGGTTGTGCGGCTCAACAACAACCTAGACTAATAAATGCTGTGAATAATAATGCGTACATTATCAAAGAGCTTATAATTATTAAATACTAACAAGTGTCTACTCGATTAATAATGTCTAGCTGGGATACTCTAGGTTAGGGACTGGGGTTTGAGCAAGACAGGCTCGTAGCCTAGCGATGTCCTTAAGACTGCACCCTTTAAGTTACGTTAATTGACTAGGGTGCTCTCTCGATAGATCCAGATCACAAGTATCTGGTTCTATCCTGGTGACCCTCTAAAGAAAAGCAAAGAGGCAGCAAAGTGTGGAACTGGCACAGGCCAAAACCCTTAGTCAGCACAATGCTGCACTCGCAAAGGACGCAACCGAAAAGACAACCCAGGCTACCACAGGACCGGTCGAAGTCGTGTAGGTATAGGCAAACCGTACACACATCGGAGACAACGACTACAGTTACCCTATCCCAGTCTAGCATTAAATAAAAGAGCAGAAACACTAAATCAATAATGGGGACACCCTAAGTTCTTAATCTATACTAACTAAGAACCCTCAAACCTATTCTAAGTACATGTAAATATCTCTGAGGACGGCGCATGCAATACAATGGGCCGGCTATGGAAACCGTATGCAGAACCCAAGGGGATAAGTAATTGAATAAAGGCGAGAAGTAATGGAAAAGAAGAAGTTCAGAGAGAGAAACAGTGATAAAGGTGGTGATCGGGGGAGAGTATGCAAAGGGATGTTAGAAGCACGCGCACCAAGCCTGTCCTGATGAGGACAGCTCCTGTGGACCCTCATGGAGGAGGTAAGTTACACAGGAGCCCGCAAAGGCGCGATGGTCGGCCAATCACGGGCCGATACGTCACAAGACAGCAGGTGTCACGTGACACAGCCACACACACCGGCCAATGGCGAGCGAGAGGCAGGAATGCACCCGTGACTCAGACACCCACTACCTTCTCGCTCTGAAAGTCTTTCTCATTCCCATGCTGGTACTTTTATCACTACTGTTGATATAAAATACAACCCGTTGTCACAGACGAAAACAAAGACCACCACTGGACTGTCTGTGACAATGCGATTACTAGGAAAGAAAGAACAACATTCTCTGATAACTGTAGCCCATTTCGATGTCCCTGGCGAGCGCTAGTGGCTAACGAGAGGCGATTCTGCGAACGCTGGTAGACGTCACAATACCTTCTCTATTAACTCTGTCATAGGGCTTCTCCAAGTCCATAAAGGCAGCATACAACTTTTGTCGCTTCTCCAGATATTTCTCCACAACATATTTCAGGGCAAAAATCTGATCTACACATCCTCTTCCATTCCTAAACCCGCCCTGCTTGTCACGTACCCATTTCTCCATTCTCGCTCTCACTCTCTCGATCACTACCCTACTGTAGACCTTCCCTACTACGCTTAGAAGACATATTCCCCGGCGATTACCGCACACTCTTCTATTATGCCTGTCTTCCAGTCATCAGGCGCACTTCCCTTCTCCCATGCTAGTTTACTCAATTTCCATACCCATTCGATCACTATCTCGCCACCATAATTCAGTATTTCCCCACACACTCCATCTATTCCTGATGCTTTCCCGATCTTTACTCTTTTCATTGCTTCACACACTTCTGACCTCCTGATCCTTACCTCCTCCTTCACTACTCTTCTTCTCCCTCCCATACCCCATCCAACTATGTTTGCTGGCGTTTCATTCCTTACGTTTAACAATTTGTTGAAGTACTCCCTCCATCTCTCGACTATCTCTTGCTTCACGGCTAACACTCGCCCATTCTTATCATTCACACCCTTACTACTTCCCTTGCTACCCTCCCTAAATTTCTTGACCTCATTCCAGAACAGTTTATTACACTCCCTCCATTTTACACTTAGATTCCTTCCAAATTCCTCTTCTGCTTTTCTCTTACTTTCCTTCACTTTTCTCTTCACCACTCTCTTATTCTCCAAGTACCTCTCTCTTTTCTGTCTTTCCAAATCGTATCGTGCATGACGTATATATATTATTCTGTGTATTATTGTAATTCTAGTGTGTGACTTATTATTTCATTTGTGCATAAATATAATTGTTGTTCTGTACCTATTGTGTAACTTGCCGTTGTGTTTGATTGTAGTTATATTGAAATACGTATATCTTCCTGTTAGTAGAACTCACCATTACCAGATTTGCCCTAGCAAATTAATATTTGTATTTATATATTTTTGTTTTCTATATTCCAACTACTCCCTCTCGGGCATAGGCTGGGAGCCTGCACACTCAACCGCTGAACACGGTGAGGCCCGTGAGGTCTTGTTCCAGTCTAGGGAGTGAGACATGCGAAGCACCCCGGCTCGGAGCAATCCCATCTCTGCAGCTGCTCCACCTCTGCGCTTCACAGTCCCACTCCCCAGACTCGGACCCTCTCTCTCAGAACGCCACCTATTGTGCAAATAACTCACTAGGCATTGCCCCCCTGTAGCATATTTTGAATATGGGAATATTCATACAATGCTATTAATCAGGGAACAATGAGGGTATTTTTTCTGGCATTTCGGTGTGCTGTGGTAATGCACTGAAACTAGGTACAGCACAAATCCCATCCCAATAATATCTTCCCATTGACATATTGGGATTCGAACCCGGGTCCATTGGATTACCAGTCCAGTGGCAAGACCACTCTGCCACACCTTCCACACCTTCCACACCTTCCCCTGCATACCATCGAAAATACGGCGTCCAGGCCATAATAATAAGCCCTAATGGTGGAATAAAGATATTTCAAACTGTCTGCTTGCTAACAAATTTGCTAATGATAGATTAAAATCCTCACAAAATGACGAAGAACGGGTGAAATTTGTACAGCTACGACGCAAAGTCAAATAGTTAATTAAGCAAAGTAAAAAGACCCTAGATTTACATATTGCGAATCAAAGTAAAACAAACCCGAAAGAATTCTATTGTTATATCAGAAAGAAAAAAGTAGTTACTTCAACTGTTGGACCGTTAGTCGATGAAAATGGAGAATACACCAAAGACGAAGTACAAATGAGTAATGCCCTCAATACCTTCTTTGCATCAGTTTTTACAACAGAAGACCTCAGTGATATCTCTACACCATCGCCGATTCAGATTGATAATTCAGATGTGTTAAGCAATATCACCGTTACAGAGAGAGAAGTATTGAACTGTTTAGATAAACTCAAGGTAAATAAAACGCCTGGACCTGATACAATCGCGCCTAGAGTTCTAAAGGAAGCTAAGGATGAGCTCTCCAAACCACTGACATTACTATTCAATAATTCCTTGCAGTCTGGAACTATGCCTGATCAGTGAAAGCTAGCCAACGTAACACCGATATTAAAAAAAAGGCAGCAAATCCCTACCCAGTAACTATCGTCCAATTAGCTTACCCTCAATTGTATGTAAAATGCTAGAAAAGGTCATAAGAGACAGACTCGTAAATCACTTAGAGGAATGTAACATACTTAAAGATACTCAACACGCCTTTCGTAAAAAACGTTCCTGTTTAACAAACCTCTTAGACTTCTTCCACGATATCCTCAACCTCTACGATGAGAGTAAAGCTGTAGATATTATATACCTTGATTTTCAAAAGGCCTTTGACAAAGTTCCCCACAAACGTTTACTGCTAAATCTAAAAGTGCATGGAATACAAGACGGTGTGTTGAAATGGATAGAAAATTGGTTCAGCGACAGAAAGCAAAGAGTAGTCATAAACGGTAAGGCATCTAAATGGACCAATGTAAGTAGCGGGGTACCCCAGGGACCGGTACTAGGACCAATTCTCTTTCTAATTTACATCAACGACATAGATGAGGGTCTCACCTGTACAATCTCAAAATTTGCTGACGATACAAAAATTGCAAATAGCGTACTCTCAAAAGAACAAGTTGACGATATGCAACACAATCTAGATAAATTGTCATGTTGGGCCGAAATTTGGCAAATGAGTTTCAATGCGGATAAATGTAAAGTACTACATATCGGATACCTAAATGAGAAAGCAAACTATTCGATGAATGGCATTCAGCTTAAGAATGTAAACAGAGAAACCTAAAACCGAGTCAACAATGTTCAGAAGTTGTTAAGAAGGCAAACAAAATAATTGGCTTTATAGGCAGGTCATTGGAGCATAAATCCAAAGAAGTTATCCTAACCCTTTACAATTCCTTAGTCCGCCCTCTTCTGGAATACTGCGTTCAATCCTTATTACCAAAAATATATAAACAAGCTAGAACGAGAGTTCAACGTAGAGTTACCAAAATGATACCTAGCCTAAAGAACAAACAATACTAAGAGCGTCTTAGAGAATTAAATCTATTTCCTTTAACCCAGCGCAGATTAAGAGGTGACTTAATTCAAGTGTTCAAAATCATCAAAGGCATTGACAATATGAACTGTAGTAAGTACTTCACTATCGACCAATCTAATTACACACGGAAAACGGTTGCAAAATTATTGGTAAATCTTTTAAGTTTTAACTCACACGAATCTAAGAATTTTTTCTTCAATCGAGTTCTCAACTTGTGGAATGGGCTTCCCCGAGACGTTATAGACTGCAGCACCGTTGATTCATTTAAACTCCGCCTAGACAAATATCTCGCATCAACCCGCGGCTGACTCAGTTTGTAAATGAATAACTTTACTTTCTCCTCCCCTCAGTTACTAACCCATCTATCCCCTACTAACTTCCTAATCCTGCCACGGACATTAGTTCCCTTTCCAATGTTCCCTTACCCACTCTAAACCACTATTTGGACACTTGATTCTCAGTGTTTTGGAGGACAAGCAGCCTAGAAGGGTCATTAGACCTGTTGTTGCTTGATTTACTTTGTGCTCCCTTTATATATATATATATATATATATATATATACTGTAGGTTAAATCACAAATACGTGTCATCAAATAATGTAGTAAAACTCACTAGGAAAACTGGAACAGTGGAACACCAAGCTTTCATCTATTCTCTCAAGACATCTTCAGGGTAATACAAGAAAACAGGGGGAGAGTGAGAATTATATACCCGTCCTAAATCATCTGTGAGTTGCTAACTAGCATATAAATACAACAAAATATTGCCATCCTACTGCCTGTTGCCATATTTTTAGGAACATACTTCTTTTACATACAAAATCAATCTCTTAAAAATTATATATACTGTTACGACTGGGGTTCAAATATATCAGGGCTCTTATTCATTGGACTAGTAATGGCATAAATGCTACAACGGAAAGGGCTAGCTCCAACCTCTGATGTATATTCCCAGTGAACAAAGAACACAAATACTCTCCAGAGTTCTATATGTAATAATAGGCTATCAAACTCTCAATAAATGTGCGTCTATTCTAGGCTTAATGTTATGTGAAAACAGCCTATTACTACCTATAACCGAAGGTGCTTGGTTATGGTATGCAAAGTAAGGTGGTAAGAGAGGCTACAGCTTACGTTACTTTAACCCCTAAGTGTCGGCGCGCAACATAAGTCGAGTATAATAAATCTGGACTATCTGGCGGCGCGCGACATAGGTCGTGTGGCAATTTCAGTACGTAATGTTGCTGAGAGAGAGAGACAAATGGTGGCAGGAGAGTAGCGAGCGTATGACTGCTCCAGACCACCGCGGCGAACCTACTGACACGAATCCCACCTCCTCCCTCCCTCTCTCACTCGCTACATACTGAATTGTATGGGGAAAGTACCGAATTACATGCTTTTTGCACTCGCGTTGCGCGGTTGTTGCAAGAAAACTAGCCATCATAAAAGGATCGTTATGGTGTCATTGGAAAGCTCTGTTTATGCCCTTTCAGGGATAGATACTTGTTTTACGCTCTGGGTCTTATTTAGGCATGAAAATGATCACGTAAACAGCCCTATTTTGGCTAAAAACACCCCGCTGGGCGGTACATATAAATAAACCGCTAGCCCGCTAATCTAGTGTTAATCAATAAATGTCAGGCACTCCTGCATGAAAGAAAGTGCACTACAGTCCTTCAACACTAACACGGAATCTTCTTTAAATGTTAGATGCTATCAAGATGCTCGAATCGGAAATGGAACCCAAAAAGGCAGGCAGCGGAACAATGCTCGTGCAGGCTATGCACACAAAAAGGCAGGATATATAATGCAGTCGGGGCCAAGAATATCCTAAACGCTACAACAATAATAATCCCCACGACAATGCAGTATTCCTATCAACAAAAAGAGCCTAAGTCGTTTGTGTCTCCATACATCAAACTAGGCTGCGAAATGCTTGTGTAATAAAAAACGGGTATGCATAAAAAAGAGTAATTGGGTTAATATACTTAATGTCTACTATGACTGATAAAGTCTAACTAGAGTCAATGATACGAGATACTGGTGCGCATGGCATGCCGCATAGCCTAGTGCAAATCTCAAGTCTGTGCGTCAAATATTACGTTATAATGAAGGGTAGCTCTCTTGAGAAACCTTAATACCGAAGTATTAAGCGTTCTCCTGGCGTACCTCAAAGACAAACAACGAGCTTAGAACAGTGCAGAATGGTATAGGCAAAAAGCCCTCATTCGTGCATGCTCTACTCTCAATGGCACACAGACTAGAATTTACTCAATCAACTCCAGTTATCAGGTATGTCGTGCAGCTTTTAACTAAAGCCAGCACTCATTGGAAACAATACCTTATAATATCAGACCCCTAGTCTAGCATTATCTATTCCAGCAGAACACTAATAATTATAGGAAGCAGTACTGAACTATATGAATGCTAACCAATGGTTCGTGATCAACTTATCTTAACAACTAACATACATAGGTTGTATCAGACCTTAACGCACAATACAACTGGCCAGCATCAAGTTGATTTTGCAGAGTTAACCAGAGGGGGTATAATGTTAATAAAAGGTGGTGAAAGATATGGAAAATGAGAGAGATAGGCAGAGGAAAAGATTCTCAGGTGCAGTGCGGGGGAACAGGTCATTATCATTACTACTTAATGATAAAACATATACTTTGCAATTAAATATATAAAGCCTTGACATGGGCGAAAACAAAGAGCCTTTATGGACTGCCCATGACACAAGCTTTCATATGAAATAAAGCACACTATAATACATCAACTGTAGCCACATCCATTGCCCCATTGCCCTGGCGATCCTAGCGAGTCACTGTAGGACAAGCCATGTGGTTCTAACGGAGTGGTTAACGTCACAATACATATACAAATATGCAAATACATTGAAATATGCCGAACAGTACAATCTAATCAAATCATATATACAATTTGATAGAAATCAATAAACTTAAGAGAATCAGTACAATGCAAAGCATAATATTTAGTATGAACGTATACAGAATAGCCTATATGAAACTATAACATGATACGCACAACACAGTGAACTAATACCAATATATAATAGTAATGATACAACGATTTGAACTGTAATATTCAATGGGCACAACTATAAATAGGAGTCTGCAGAGAGCCACTTGGCCCACATAAGGCAGATCCCTTTCAAACTGTTATCAAACTTATGTAAATATGAAGAAGTACAATATAGATATACATATTGTTCTCAAAAACTGTGGTTCCGTGCTAACTCCCTGCCTAGGCAAACTCTTTCGTCTCTGTCTATTCTCTAACGTCTTCCCTTCATGCTGGAAATTTGCTCACATTCAACCTGTCCCAAAGAAGGGTGACCGCTCTCAACCCTCCATCTATCGTCCAATTGCTCTCATTTCTTGTCTTTCTAAAGTTTTTGAAACTATTCTTGCTTCCAAATTTCTTAAGCATTTCTCTTCTCATAATCTGCTCCCAGATCGCCAGTATGGCTTCCTTAAGGGTCGCTCTACTCGTGATCTTCTTTCATATCTTACTAACTCTTGGTCATCCTCCTTTCGGGAATTCGGTGTGACTTTTTCTATTGCACTAGACGTATCGAAAGCCTTTGATAGAGTCTGGCACCAAATCTTTAATTTCTAAACTACCCTCCTTCGGTTTCTATCCCTCCATCTGTGCCTTTGTCTCTAATTTCCTTTCCGGCCATTCCATAGCCGCGGTTGTGGACGGCCATTGTTCACTTCCTCACCCTATAAACTCCGATGTTCCTCAGGGCTCTGTCCTATCTCCTATTCTCTTTCTAATTTTTATAAATGATCTCCTCAACTGTACCTCAATTCCCATCCATTCATACGCAGACGATTCAACCTTACACTACTCCATTAGTTTTTCAGAACAGCCAGCAATCCCTCAATGACAAATGTAATGAAGCCATAGAACTCTTAAATTCTGATCTAAATACTATCTCCAATTGGGGCAGAGAAAACCTTGTTACCTTTAACTCGGCAACGGCGAGGGGGGGGTATTGAACTAGCTCCCCATGGGTGAGCATATTCGCTCCATTCAGGCCTATAATCGTCATTTTACGATAAATATGGTTATTACTTATTCATATGAGCCTATTTTACCTTCACTATGAAGATAGTAACCTGTAACAACAATAAAACAAGTGAAAATATTATTTTGCTGGTCAAAATCGCGAATATAGATGGACCAGCCCATTCATGAATTATGGAGAAAATTGAGGCAACCCCTCCCTCCACGAGGCCTCAAGCCACACTGAGCCTACTCATACACACACTTGGTTGTGTAACACACCCGCTAGGCACGTAAGCACATCCCCCACACAGTTTGCTAATGTTAGCACAAAAATATACCAACGAATTAGGGAATAACAGGGAAAATAGGTGATAATTGAAGGGGGAGGGGAAGGGAGGAAGGAGGGGATGTGGAGGAGTGATATGAGGTATAGGGAAAAAAAAAAAAAAAAACATTGTTTAGTGCTACTGGGGCTGTTTAAATGTTTTTTTTAGGCCTCCCTCTTAAGAGCTTTGCCGCCGTCGCCCAGTAAAAGCACTTATGAGCTTTGCAGCCGTTTATGGGTTAATGCTTCCAAAACCAAATTTCTCCATCTATCTAGCCGTCAGGATCTCCCAGCGGACTATCCCTTATTCTTCAACAATACAAAAATCAATCCTTCATCTTCTCTCAATATTCTTGGTGTCTCTTTTTCTTCTGCTCTCAGTTGGAAGGACCATATACCAGTCTTGCTAAGGCAGCCTCCCAGAAGCTTGGGTGTGCTCTACCGCCTTAGGGGGTTGTTTTCCCCTGCACAGCTTCTTGCTCTGGACAGGGGCATAGTGCGTCCTTGTATTGAGTATTGTTCACATGTGTGGGTAGGGTCCTCTCACACCGCTCTCCTAGACAAAGTTGAAAGGAAGGCCTTTCGTATCATTAACTCCCATCCACTCACTAACTCTCTGCAATCTCTCTCTGTCCGCCGCAATGTTGCATCTCTCTCGCTATTCTATCGCTACTATAATAATCAGTGTTCCTCAGAGCTTTCCCAGTGCATACCACCTCGTTTACGTAGGGCACGTGGTACACATCTTGGAACTCAATCCCACCCCTACTCTGTGCAACTCTCCAACCCAAGAGTGAAACGTTACTCTCAAACTTTCTTCTACTCAACAGCTGAGGTCTGGAACTCTCTCCCAAAATCAGTCTTTCTCTCTTCCTATGACTTAAATTGCTTCAAACTCCGTGTGTCCAGGCATTTTGGCTCGAACATCCCTTGATTTTGGCCCTGTCACTCTTTCAACTATGGGGGAGGCACTCGCTATAGGCAGTTCTGCCTTTTGCCTCCCTCAATCACATAGAAAACAAATATATATATATATATAATTACATATACATACACATATACACGCATACATTACATACATACAAATATAAATGTTCTTATTATCACTTGGTTATACTCAGTCAGATTATTACTATGAACCCTCAGCTTCGTTTCTTCATCTCGCCCCTTGCGTTCGATCCTGCGGTTCTAATCCGTGTGTTCCTACGGCTCCACTACTCATGTCAAACTACTCTAAAAGATCAGCCATCCTTGACAGACAGTTCAATAGCATATTATACGCTGTTGTTGACTTATTCTGATTTCGCCCAAATGATGGTTACCATTTCACAGGATTATTGATATGTTGTCGCCCAAATGATAGAGTAGCAAATCAATATTTTCGCCCAAATCAAATGCGCCCGACTGACCTCACCAAAATGGTCAGGTCAACATAAGGAAAATGAGTCTGTAGGGAGCCAAATAACCCACACCCGGCAGATCCCCCTCACAACTCAACAGTATATATACATACACACACACATACATACACACACCTACATACACATACATAACCATACAAATATATACAATAATAGTATTGCAAAAAAAGGTAAATACATAGTGATCATACCTCACGTTTACATTATTAATTAGATACCCAACTCACTAATAATATGAGGATTGACCTCACCAAAAGGGTCAGATGTCAAACTACAAGCTATAATCTGACGGTCTGGACATATATTTCTAGCTCTTTATATTTTATAATTTTCATGGAGGAGATTTAGCAGGATTTTGTAAAGGCCATCATTTAGATTCATAGTGTTGCTATATACTCTAATCAAGGTGGACTCGGCAAATAGTCATTCATATTAGCAGCTTGACCAGTAGATCATCTTTGCCACATCCCAATTTATATGATGGTTTTGTCTTATTTTATGTTTAAATATACCATTAGATTCTCATGTCTAATCTTTGTCCAGTCTTTTTCCAGTTTGTCCTATGTACTGTATATGTCATTACATCTTTTACACGGAATGAAATATACACCTCCTGCATCATTGTTAGGGCTGTTTTTTTATCAAAGTAGACTTGACGGAGTTTTTATAATTGATAACTACATTTATATTCAAATTCTTGAGAGATGT
Organism: Lithodes maja; assembly: GCA_037953745.1. Classification (NCBI taxonomy): domain Eukaryota; kingdom Metazoa; phylum Arthropoda; class Malacostraca; order Decapoda; family Lithodidae; genus Lithodes; species Lithodes maja. The sequence continues at coordinate 89,071 of JBAKBP010008314.1, forward strand.
TGGGAGTCGTGTTAATTCATCGTGATATGGCAAAACTAAGATATTTCTCGTTGAAAAGAGAGGTTTATTACTTACATTATAGAGGGGTTTTTCGGCTTTGGCTAAACTTTCATCAACAAGACTCAGGATAGCAGAGTGTTTTGGCTAAATTATAGATTTGTTTGTATTCGTTATCTATTAATTCTGGGTTACATATCCTTAATTCTCTTAGAAACATACCTGAACAAATTGAATTTTTTACATTAATATGATGGTTGGAGAACAAATTAATATAGGAATTTACAAGAGTCGGCTTTCTTTAATTATTAAGTGACCATTATTATTTATAATCATGGTATCAATGAAAGGTAGTTTATTGTTTACTTCTTCAATTTTGAATGAAATCGAGGGGACAAGATCGTTAAGTTTATTAAGGAATGAATGGTGATTTTGATTGGTAGGCCAAAGACACAAAATGTCGTCAACGTATCTAAAGCAAGGGAGTCTAAAGTTACATATTTTAGGTAAAACCCGAGTCTCATAATATTCCATAAACAGGTTAGAAATAATCGGAGAGAGTGGATTTTCCATTGCACATCCAAATGTTTGCCTAAAAAAAAAATTACATTCACAGTAAAGTTAGTGTTGAGGACGCACAAATCAATTAGCTTCATGAAAATATTATTTCGTATTGGCAAATCTAAATTCGGTAAATCATCTTTCAAAAAACCTAGTAAGTCATGAACTGGCACTTTTGTAAATAAGGAATTAACATCAATACTTATTAGTTTTCAAGGTAAATTGTTGTTTCTAATTTTACTAATTAAATCACTGGAGTTTTTTACATGTGAATCAGAGATCATGCCAACTAATGGGGATAACAACTTACCAAGCCATTTAGATCATTTATAAGTGGAAGACTTTACTGAACTGATAATAGGTCAAAGAGGTTTATGGGTTTTGAGAAGGTCGTACATGTAAGGTAAGGTATACAGTTTCTTACAGTTTCTTACAGTAGATCCTCTGGAAAAAGGCAAACTATGCCTGTGTATCCAGCTCAGTACCAGTACTTGCACTGCTGCGGTTGTTCACGGTGTTGGCGGCGGCGGTAGCAGACGCAACATTTTTACTATTCTGTATTTTTGTTTTATAATCAAACTTCAAATCTTGTCTTCCCCATGCTTTATCAAGATTACTTTCAAACTCCCTTATTGATTCGGAATCGACTACATACTGGGGCAGTGCGTTCCACTCATTTACCACTCTATCACAAAATGAGTTCTTTGCCTTCTCAAGCCTATTTCTTTCTTTGTAAATTTTCTTAGAGTGTCCTCTCGTTCTTGTTCCCTCCCGCATCAAGAAGATACCTTCACACACATCCTCATCGTACTTTCCTGACACTATCTTAAAAGTCTCTATCATATCCCCTCTCTTTCTCCTATATGCCAGTGTCGGAAGCCCCAGTGTCCTCAACCTCTGCTCATAGCCTCATAGTATATAGAAAGTATAGAAGGTATATAGAAACACTATGAATCTACAAAATAGATAACACCCTGCTACATCTCCTCCATGAACATGAAGCAAAAAGAGCTATAAATATATGCCCAGACCGTCAGATTATAGATTGAAACAGCTTGTAGCTTGACATTATTATGTGACGCATGTCCAGTGTGAGCATGCTGTACAGAACGCCTAGTCATGCCCCACTCTCGCTAGGATCGTCAGGGCAGGAACTTTGGCTGTAGTCTATGTAGAGTTTCCTAACTTAGTTCATGTGAGCCGTTGTACTATAAGTATTATGAATATGTATTTTGTTTTCATCTGAGTCAACGAGTTCTATTTTATATCATTAGTTATAAGTATTGTGTATAAAACTTATTTGTAATGATGAGAGGAGAGAGAGAGATTACGTAATGGGGGTCAGTGGGTGCGCCATGCGGGAGGTGGGCCTAACTCACTAGCACTCGCCCCCTCCCCCCTCCCCTCAGTGCGTGGGAAAGCCTTTGTCTATCCCAGATTGAGAGAGAGCGATTACGTAATGATTGTCAGTGGGTGGTCCTTAGTAGTTCACGTTGGGCTCACTAGAGGGCCGAGTATAAAAAGGGAAGTCTCGCCACATTTTCTTCAGAACTCATTAGGCAGAGCGACTTCTCATTTCCCTTGCTAACTATAGATATTCTTCCGACTGATGTGAACTTTCTCTACTATCTTTACAGCCTTTTTTCCTCTTTTCCCTACCCTTTTTAACTTCCATGGTCCCGTTGGTGCAGAGCTAGTCAGCCAACGTATTATCGCTTGAGTTCTCACGAGATATATGCCTATTAGATAGCCTATTTTGGAAGGGTTAACTTAGAATAGGATTGATTAATGTTTGTTGCACTCGTATATGCATTTCCCTGTGTGTTATTATTATTGTTCCTGTTTTCTGCTAGTCTAGGTAATGCTAGACTGGGATAAGGCTACTGGTGTTGTGATTCCCGATGTGTACTAGATTTTGTTGAACCTGTACAATCGCAACGGAGATGTGGGAAGCCTAGGTGGTCTTTCTGACTGTGTACCTTGTGAGTTTAGCACTGTGTTGCGAGTGAGGGCTTTTGCCTCTGCCACCCAACACTGTGCTAACTCGTTTGCTTTGACTTTGAGAGGATCGCCAGGAGAGAACCAGATACTAGCGATCTGGATCTCTCAAGAGAGCATCCCGTCAATTAACGTAATTTGGCCGCACAGCCTTAAGGACCTCGCTAGGCTACGAGCCGCTTGCTCAGCCATTGTTTCCTAGCCTACTACATCCCAGCTAGACTTTGCTCGATTAACAGATACAGAATAGTATTGAAGCTTTCCTTATGTATGATATTGTTTATGCACTATTGATTTCATGTGTTGCACGCTTAGCTACTTTAGTGATTAGTGGCCCACGAGCACAATCCGCGTAGGCTATTGCCGGTGCATTGGTGGAGTACTTCTTTTTAATGTTTGCCACTTACTATTGCCTATTCTTATAATTCTTCTTATGTCAATTTAAACCTTTAATGATATTTAATTGCCAGTGCTTTGCTTATTGAATAGCTGTTCAAAATCTGATACGTACTTCTTACGGGCATCCGAGAAGCATCTAACTTTATCAGAAGATTCCTTGCTCGATGCTTAAGGACTATTAATTAACGTAACGTAATAGTACCGATCCGAAGTAGAGGGTGGAGGACTTCTTAAGTTCTTAGTCAAGGGTGGATTACTTCGGCTTCGGCCAACACTATTCTTTGGTGTTGTTGTTTC